>DWQX01004062.1:0-15957 GCA_018245475.1 Pharmacophagus antenor
GTCCGGCATAGCCTCGCGGTTCATTGCGGCACGCAAGCCCCTCCACCACGGCAAGGTGGCGACACGTCGGAGGGGAATGTTAGAGGACCTGCATTAAGTCGAAATTAATCAAATCTGTTATATTTTATAATTTACATATGTTCATTGATAGTACAAAACTGATTTGGAAAGTAATCACGACCAGCAATATAGTTGTGAATGGTATGCAATTATTAATTTCAAACACTTTGATATTTCTTTAAGACTTTAAATTGATTAACAGTGTATAATCACACAACACCTATTGGTGTCCATTATTGATTTTTTTCGTTAGAAGTTGAATTAATTACTGTATTATTTTTAAAAAGACAAAATCTTATATAATCATATACAGAAGCAAATTGAATTCATGAAAAGATATTTTGCGATTTTTATTTCATTTTATATACAGTTACAATTTTTTATTAAATAAATTTTATAATTTATTGCCAGATATTTATACTCCGCCATCTACCGAAAATACTTAAATGTCTCTCCGACTTGAGATGTGTTCAATGCAACGGAACTTACAATTTAATACAATATAAAGAACTTACAATTTTATACTATTTAAACTTATGTTCTTATATTAGTGACCATTTTACTTAAACATAAAAACTTTTTAAATTTAAATATAGAAGGTCCAAACTACTGACCAATAAATCGCTATATATCGTTCCACTGATTGTGTCGAGATTTGCACTTTAAAGCTTTAAAGGATTGTCCACAATTGTTACGGTACTAGTTACAAAAAGTAATCTGTTAATATTATTAAGCATTTGATGAAGCTTCGGTAATTTAACAATGAAAAAATATTAAATGTAATAATTTTATTGGAAAATTATTTATAAAAAATCAAAAAGTGGTTAATGGAGACGCCGAGTTTTGATCCCGGTACCTCTCGCATGCTAAGCAAGTGCTCTTCCAATTGAGCTACGTCCCCATTTGTCTAATGTATTGAAATTTACCACAAAATACAATTAATTTTAATTAAGTTTTTTGCTATTTATCACCTAACCATTATAATTACGTTGATAGGTTTTGCTGTGAAGCATGTAAATCAACGGTCCCCACATAATATTAAATTCTCAACTCCCTCCCACAAGTAAAAAGTATGAAAAATGAAAACTACCTTGATATTACATTATTAAATTAGGTTTATACACTAGTAATTTAAGAATTTACTAGATTATTTTAATACCAATCAATTATTGCGTTATTCAAACGATAAATTGGAGCAGTACTTTTGAATCAAAATGCCAACTACAAGCGTAGTATATTATGCAGTAAATCGTAGCACCCGCTACGAAATATTACACATTTTTATGAGTAAATACAGATCACTTTTGTGAAAGTTCCATAAAAAATTTTATAATATGTAATGTATCATTTACTACACTGTCTTATACACCATTCGCATTTATTATTATTTTCTTGCATATTCTTCGAACATTACAAATACATATTATCTATCACTATTATAACTCGGTCCTTTTCTTTACACAAATCTTACACTTATCAGTTATATTTATAATTGCGTTACTACACATATAATAAACCTCTACAAAACATTTAGTCTGTGCTTTGAATATTTACAAAATTTAACCTTTTGTTAACAAGAATAAAATCGATAAAGAAGAAACCACAACAACTATGGTAATGTGTGAGATTATGTAACGGAATAATCTTTTATGCCTTTAGGGTATCAGATTCAATCCTTTGATCTTTCATCATCCATGCTAACCTATTATACGTCGCTCGGCTAAGCTTCATAAGTTATTCATGACAATTTATGATGTTTTTATTATTTCTACGCTTGCTAATTGTATTTCCGATATATTTCGAAGTGTCCCAAAAAATTAAACCCACGAGGTCATCAATTCCGTTTGAACTGTGTATTTTTTCACATTCACTTGCACCTTCAATTTATTTTAACTAAACCCAAATAGAACATTACTGAGCTGCGATATAAGCACGTTTAGTTATTGACATAACGTGGCGTCCTTAACATGTAACGTATCAGGTATTTACAGCTCAGATTTACAGCAGAGATTATTGTTTAGTTAAACATATTTATTCAAACTACATAACGTAGAGTATGAACTGTGGATTAAGCTCTGATGTATGTACAATATAATATATATATCATTGGAGATGAACACATTCATAAGACAGTTGAGGTGTCACGGAATGTGATATCATTTTACAATAGTATTATTGAATCATGCTTAAACTATCTATCAAATTATCTCTGTATTTATTCATATGTATAACTTCTTTATGACATTAATTAGACTCTATAGTATATGACGTGCGAAATTTAACACCGTATCTTCGATGAGATGAGACCACATAGACGTGACTACGATAAAACGTCTGTTAATTTTTATGTTACATAACTTTAATTAAGCACATGTCAATTTTGTATAGGAATTAGTACTAAAAATATTGTAATACCTATATTCTGTTTCTAGTAATTTATTTTTTTACCCTCGAATTATAGAAGTGATCGTGTGAATAAAACAAACTTCGATATAACATATTATTATAACTATATCATGTTCTTATGTCTTACTTGTTGAATTGTGATAGAAGTGTACAGAAAATGGAAGGTTTTGTTTTTATTGGTATTTAGTTAACAAGACTTTAATATAAAAATACTACTAACTGGTGTTCTAATTAAAATAGTCTTCAGAATATTTATTGACATACTCGTGGTCAATCTAATTACCAATAGCACCTGTGATTAGAGGAATTCAGGAATGAAACTAAATCGCCTCACGAAGTTCTTGAATAAAGTAAAAAATATTCACCTGAGCCCTTGTCTCCTGCAACTTCCGAACAATGAATAAGTTTCAACGTTCGCAAGAAAGGGCGAGGACTGAGTGATTTTCTATTACCATTTGAATGAGTAACTGTGGCGATGACGTCGCCGAAGACGCACTGATTTATGTCCCGACTGATGAATGGACAGAAATAATGTAATAAAATTATTTAACTCCGACCTTTCGTTCATACATCGTATAAGCACTTAGCGATCATTAAACTACATTTGTCCAGTGCTATATTAGAAATTGTGATCTCTAATTTTGTTTTTGACAAAGTTTTTGACCACGTTTTATATAAAATAATAACTTACTAATAACGCTTTGCCAGGAAAAGTGTTAAATAGTATCTTAAATACGTAAATATTTTTTCTACACAGAACAAAATTAAAGTTATTGACTCCGCAACACAAAGAAGTCTACGTTTTTCTTGGCCACGCCGAAAAAAAAGCATGAAGAAGGCGTCTTAATACACGTATCGCAATGAACGTGTTAACATAAATTTCTTTACACACTCTTTATTATTATTGTTTGTTTTATAATATAAACGTTTTAGTATGTCTGAATACTCGTACAGTTATGATCAATTTTAGTTATTCACCTGACTAACGACAGTGTATTCACAACTAAACACGTTTGAGCAAAACGCGCAAATACCACTTGATTGAACAATTGTAGTCCGCTTTGCTGATAGCACACGCAACGTAACAAATGCGCCGCTATACACATTCCTGTTGAGATAATACGTTTGTCGAATAATTGTAAATCGACCGAACTTAGATAGTTTAATAGCTATCTATCTTTTATGTCTTATTTTTATGAATTTTTTCTTTTCATTTCTCGAAGTAGGGCTTGTAAACTTTTTTTATGAACATTATATGAGCACGTTGCATGCTAGGGCGTTTTTTTTATTATATTTCTATTGCTGGTTCAATGAGATGCGTGTAAAAGAAGATTTGTTAATCCTTCATACAGTAATTAACAATTTAATAAATTTTGATATAGGTTAAAGTAGTACGTGATTATTTTAAGCGGAAAGTAATTATTTTAGAAAACAAATGGTCTTACGCTGTGCGTGGCATGTTGCCTGTTTTAAATTATATTTTAGCACCCACTAATAAATTCTTTTTAAAGGTAGGTAAATTTGATGCGTGAATTTATTACTAATAATAATTTTTAATCACAATTAAGTATATCAATATTTTTAGACATTATTGATTTAACAATTTATGTGATACATATTTATTTATCAGTTATATACTAACAAATGGCCTTGTTTTGGCCTGATGTTAAGTGAGATGAGGCCGTAGATGATGAAGCGTGTTCGCCCAGAATATTTCTAGCTCTCACATGTATGGCTGCCGGAATACAGTAATACTGTTATGACGGTAGATTGATATCGAGGGTGGTAGTTATCCAGGCGGACTTTGTAAAAACCCTAACACTATCTAGACTCCAGTACCTGTGGCTCGGGATTCGAACCCTGGACATCTGCCTTACAAGGTAAGCGGATAAACCACTGTGCCACGGAGAGGCAGTCATATATGCAATTAATTTCCGTATATTGTAACACTAAAGAGCTTCTAACAACGTGGATATTCAAACGCTATAGATAAAGTTGTTGGGAATGCATTCATTCTGCCGCCTCGTTGCGGTCGCTCCATATGCAAATCGAAATTCTTATCTGCGCGGTTTACGTCGCCTTTTGAGATGGCATTTACTTTATGGATTTTGTTCGCAGAATTACATTGCACTATCTAAGTACATGTATTCGTTCCGCTTAGCATTCAGTCTCGAGTAAATTTTAAAACGAAACACACGTTAAGTTATTTTGCATGCAATTTATTAATAATCCACTTGTATTTTTGACTGTTGTTATATGGTAGTTGTGTAATTTCCCTGTAATTTCTTGGGCTTGATTTCCGGGTCACATGATCAGTAGATATAATCTACCGCCATAACAGCATTGCTGTGTATCGGCAGTCATACATGCGAGAGCCAAATGTGTTCTTCAGTATGATTGTATCATAATATGAGGTGAAATTGAGGTTAAATATTAGCTCATAACAATTGCAAAAAGTGCACCTATATTGTTTACGAAAACAGTGAATTTATTTGCGCTACTTAAAATGCCTTCTATTATGATAATCATGTAATATCTTCTAACGTTACAAAACTATTCGTACTGTAAAAAGAATGACGATCTTCCTTTTTATGCATCTTCAAGCGTAACTTTCTTCCAGGCACAATTGTCAAGCGGCACTAGATGTCTCCTGAAGCTTTTCCTGACATAACTTTTTTTAAATTTAAAAACGGGCAAAGACATCTATGTGATTATTACCAAGTGAAGCTCGCTGATGTCTTGTCAGTCTTTATTTCATATTATTTTTAAAAATAAATGATTAGAGTATAAATTTGATCACCAAGGAAATTGGTCGAAGATTTTTTTTATTACGCTTCCGCCGGGTTCAGATACTAAACTAACGAAGTTGATAAAAACATGTACGTATCAATTTTCGTGATGATGGTCATATGGTTTCAATTAAGCATTCTTAGATCATTTCTACTGTCTATAGTTACATTTATTTATATAGATACCTTCAACGAACCCGATTTCCAATTAACAATTTCAGCTCCGTGTACAATTTATTACGTCTTTTGAGAAAAAGCAGAAGTGGCGCGTGAAAATTCGTAATTAAGCTATTCACGACGGTACTAGTTCGTTAGCACTCGAACCAGTATCAGTTACAGTTTTTGTAATAACTTAATTATCCTTAACAATACAGCAACACTACGTTTAATTAGGATGCTTCCATGGCGCAGCAGTTTACCGATTGCCTTGTAAAAAAGTTAAACAAAATGACACCAGTAATTGAGTCTGGATAACGGTACAAACGGTCGGTAAGATTTTTTTAATTACCACTTTTTAGCCACAACCTTGATCTAGTAAAAACTACCATCAAAACAATTGAAGATGCAGCAAGATAGTATCACTTAAGCCTCTTCAATAGGCAAATCATTTGCCACAATTTAAGACGGGCATGTTTAATTAACTTATTCAGGATGTTAATTATACTAAAGAAACTCTTAATTAAATTCTACCTAACCGTGGCCAACCTGCTACCACTATAAAGTCCTCGTATATTTGCGGATTTCATAATTTTATCCAAAAATATATTATCTAATAATAACTATGTGACAAGAAGTAAATATAGATGTAATTGAAAAAGGGTATTAACAACCTTATAATTTTTGTTAAATATCTGTCTTCGACTTAACAAATTCAGGATTCTTCTTTCTACCTTCCGCTCAACTTCAAGATATACTCTTTCAAACAAAAATAAAAATATTCAAAATCGGAACACTCGGTAAAAAATGCGCGGGCAAAAAAAGAAAATTGTTAAGAAACAAATTTAGAGCCTCTCTGTTATAGGCTGTTGAAAATGAAATTAATTTGTTCCGGCTAGTGCCGCGTATATTTCAATAAATAGATTACAGATGAATTATTAATTTCACGCTAATTAAAACTACAAATTATATCGTCTAACTTAAAAAGCATTGCGATTTTTAAAACTGCTTTGTTCATTAAATAATGTTTGAAATACAAAGTTTGCATTTTTGGCCGTTATTAATGTGATTTCAATCATAACAAAACACAAGGATAGAGTAAACGAGAAATAAAATGTTGAATTGGGGATTTCGTAAGATTTGCATTTTCTAAAATTCATATGCATTTCTTGAATTCATTTTTATATTAAATTCTTAAAATTATTATGTCTACACTGATTTTTCATGTAGAAGTTTAAAAACCTAGATTTTATTTAAAACGATTCAATATTTTTAAAGTATTACAAAATATTTCTATCAACATCCATAGTCTTATTAAAAATCGGAAAAACTATTTCGATTTTATGCCTAAACAAACAATATTAACGTATTTAAGCATAAAACTTATTTCAATTAAACTTAAAATTACTACAATAGAGGATGTTGATTTGTAAATGCAACCAATGATTTTTAGGGTTCCGTAATCAAACGGTTTACGATCGGAACCCTATGATTAAATCTCGCTACCATTTATTTTTCTTTCTGGAACCAAAAAAACCTTTTTGTAGTTTTTGTCAAATCAAAGTAAGGTTAGAATTTTTAAAATTTTGTTAACTTTTCATACTGCCCATAATCAATGCGAAGCCAAAACAGAAAATAAATTTCGACAATAAATTGAAATCATCGGATCATACAAACAACATTATTCTATAGCGGTCATTTATTGATACGGTTTTTAATTTTGTATTTGTATGGATAATCGTTTTTGTAAATATGTATACTTTTAAAGTGAAGCCACATAATAATAGTCTACTGAAGAACCCGTGACGCACCACAATTGTTGTATCACCAAAGAACTTTCCAATAAAGCACAAAGCTACACAATGAAATAAAACCGTATAAGCTACGCGCCACAAAAGGAGGAAATAATTTTAAGTACAACGTATTCAATTGTTGTACGTATTGAAGATTTTATTGCTTTCAATTTTTACTTAAAATATGAGTTCAATAAATTTTATAATATATGACCACTTATTGTACACAAATTTTTATATGAAACCGGACAAAAAGATTAATATTTTTAATTAAAAATAAACATACTCTAGGACTGGATAAAATTAAAGTAAAAGTATAAAACTAATGAAATATTACTAGCATCATAATTTACAACGCCGCTCGAAGTAGCTCGAGTGTACAAGGCTTAGTCTGTTTAGCTGTCCGAATTAACTCGAGCGTCCAAGTTATACGATTAAATGAATTGTAATTACACATATTAGTAGTATATAAAAATAGAGGGTCTACGATATGACTAAACCAACTAACATAAATATTTCATATCCGCGTCGCTGTATCTTGCTTCCAGATGGCGATGTTAACGAGATGGTAGGAAGGAAATGTTTTCTGAAAAAAAAACTCCAATTTTCATAAATACAATGATGTAATAAATTTGTTTATGTAACCAATATCATCCAAGGTTCAGAAAGTTTATATTGGTCATTGATATGTTATGATAATGGTCAATACGTAAATAAAATAAGTTAAATTATTTTGAAGGAAAAGATTTACGTTTTCATTTCCAGTTTAATATACTCCGTCAACATTCGCCTGCGACTTAGCCCTATTTTCATCTATAGGCATAATTTTACTTTCAGCCTCATTGCATTAATCGGTACTTCATTTAGTCAAGATTTACTATATATGTAACAATTTCTATGGTGGAATTTTATTTCGTAATTCGTGGTCGATCCTTCATCTAAGAGTCTTTTGTTTTTTCTAACAGCTAGAGACATTTTTAATAACTTTCTTGGCGCTGCTTGACCACATTCAGGGCTTTAAGCTAATCTGTAATCCACCAGTTGATGTTATTTCTAAATATTCATATTTAAAAAATATTTTAGTAAGTTTATACGGCGTGATTTTCACTGATTACGCTTTGGGGCCGGCTCCAGCTGCATTCGACTACGCTCAAATAACAAGACAGATTGTCATTCAATTTAGCGGGACGCAACTCACAACCGAAACTGCGTTTGACAAGCGCTTACTGCGGCAAATAATGAACACGAACGCGGAAGTTTAAGATACAAAAATGCTATTCGCGAATTAAAAGAAGTTAATGCATGACATTTTCTATCATTTTGATTCGATTTTTACGTGACACATTTTTGTGGTAATAATTTTTGAAATCTCAAAATGAATATTGTTGGAGAGGAACTGTTTCATTTTAAATGACAGGGTGGTAGCGTACGACCGTCGGCTACGAATAATAAAACTGGCCAGAAACATATCTTGTCTATAGCTACACAATAATGCTAATTGGTTAAATCAACAAAAACCGATTTTCAAAGAATAACAAAGGTGCATCAAGAATACAAAGTATGTTTTCAAGATCAAAAAATACTTTATTCAATAAAGTATGCATAGGCACTTTTTAATAGTCAAATGATTCTATGGACGGTCCGAAAATCAATACTCACCTCATAAAATCCTGGTAAATAACACAGGAGATCTCTTTAAATAATTATTTTAGGACTACACTTTTGTAGAACAGAAGCGAATGTCTGAATGGATTTTTGTCATTAAAATAAGCTTTAATTATACATAAACCTTATCTGTTATAAATATTACTCTATTGTACACAAATTTAAAAAAGTACCTCTATATCATATTACGTATTGTATCCTAAATCATAAAACCAAGTAAATTTTGTACAATGACAACTAAAAAATAAGTTGCACGTTTAAAATACAATTGATTTCTACATTGAAAAAATATAGAGATATTAAAACCAAGTGAACTAAGAGATTTTGGCGTCACTCCAACTGAGCCTTTTGTATTTCGCATTGTTTACTTACCTGAGACATGGCGATCTAGTTGGCCAGCTATCGTATGCGGGTGCGGGATAGAACTTGCAAGAACTGCGCTTGGGAGTCGACTGTTTTTTTTTTTTAATACAATACACTTTAATTATGAAAGCGGACCCTGGCACTAGGCCGAGAGAATACTAAGACGAAAAAGAAAAAATGCAATACACTCTTATCCATCTGACGGAGATTTAATCAGTAACATGACTGTGGACAATGTATACGACTATTATGAACAAAATTCGATTAATCACAATAAAATAATTTTAAACTATCAAACCGCTAATGCCTTCGTAGCTCAGTGGTTTACCGGTTAACCTTTAACAGAGAGATCCCGGATTCGATGGACACTTGAGTTCGGGAGTATGGTTGGTGACGGAGTTTTATCGAAACCGCTTGCTGGTTACTACCCCAAATGCCACTCTGCCTCCGTAACAGCATTGCCATGTTCCGGCAGTCGTGCACGTGAAAGCCAGGAGTATTATGTACGAACACGCTTCGCCATCTAATAAATCTTAATATCGTGTAAAATTGAGCTGTTATTCACGATTAAAAAATACTAATGTATAAAGTATTATTTAAACTATTGATTAAACATACGATGTATAGACCCTTAATCGATGTATAAATGAATATTGAGGCAACAAGGTAAGCCGCAACCGCCGCGATTGAGATGTACATTGACAATTGGAGTAACTGACGGCACATTAAGCAGACCGTGCTTTACAGGATAATTTAGGTCACGACGTAGAACAACAGCCCGTGCAATTGAGCCAACCGCGTGAAATTTTACTAAGAGTTTTTAATGAAGTCTTAAGGATGATTATTCGAAGCATATCTTACTTCTTACTTTTTCATGTATGACCGCGCGTAAATTTTCACAAACTATTCCGATTTTAATGATTCAGTTTTTGTCGAAAGATAAACGAATTATATCGCTCGTCAATAGAAAATATGTATGTAAAATTACATGGAGATTGAATGGATTGTATAGTAATAGCTTTGCTACAGCGCCACCTAGAAGCAAAAAAAAAAAAAAATACATCTACTTGACAATTTCAATGAGGAATCGATGATGATTAGCTTTCTGTATTATTTTGTAAAGTACCGGTTTATATATACATATAAATAAAAGATAAAGAAAGAACTTCATACGGCTCCATGAGACGTAAGTGATGCAGATAAAATTTGTACTTGCATTTGAAGCGGCTACAATCTTCCCCTGGACCGCATCTGGGAGGTCGCACATTTTAATCTTGAAGCAATACATTTACGCCACGATTAAATTTAAGGGATATTATTTCTTTTATTATTATACATAATGACATAATTATATCGAGATATTATCATATTTAATTGTTTTCGAAACGCAAACTACTAGAAATTTCTACTGCCATGTTGGCTATGATGGTAGTTATATTGAGATATCAACATCAAACATAAAATATGAAACGGGCTATCCTCCTCTCTTTTAAGACTTTCATCAGCCGAGCTCCTCGCAACTATCTGTACCAATTGTTAAAATTGTTCAACCGTTTGAGTCCGGCGAAGCACTACCACCGAGCTTCACTTGTCGTATGCCAAAAAAACGGCGCCTTTCTTGTTTTGTATCGATAATGCGAAGACGCTGCTCTCAGTCAGTACACTTTATGCATTTATTGAGAGTGCTTATGATGATGAATTAACTACAAGCACCCTCCGATGACGATATTATTGATGAGTTTTTACCCGTGGGCACAATTTTTTCGAATGATTCGAATACTTTTCCTGCCGTACTGGGTCCTGCATTTTATTCCGGACTTTTAGCATATGCGTAAGAAAATTCTCCCGCACTCCAACGGTTAATTTATAAATTGTAACAAAATGTACATTATTATATAACAATATTTAAAAAAAAAACCTGTCCATTAATACCATTTAAAAACTTTCACGCAACGTATGCATTAAATGACTAATATTTTTTCAAAGTGTATAGCAATTAATGTCATAGTGATATCGAGCTGTGGTCAGTGGAATATCTAACAAATTTAAATGCTTTCGAAGGTCCAAGCAATAATAAAAAGGGTCGTACTGTAGAACTTTCCTTTTCGCAATTTGCCGTTATTCTGGAAAACCGGCGATATGCTCTTGAAATTGCATAAAAAAAAAATAATTCTTACAGGAATCCTGTGCAAAATGTATTTCATACATTTTCATAAATATTTATTCATTTATTTAAAACTTTAATGTACTTAATTGTACATAAGGTGGACTTAATGCCAAATGGCATTCTCCGCCAATCTACCTTAGGGTTGAGCAGAGATGAATATAAATATGCGGTGCATAAAAATAATAATAGAGAATAAAAAGATAGAGTAATAATCTTATAAATAAATATAAGAGTAATATATTTTTTCGCCTCATAAATGCTTACGCTGACGCGTGATACCATGTCGCGTCAATTCAAATGCAAATGGATATTGGGAAACCCGCCGTATGGATACAATTTTGCATTTTAAAAAGCGGCGTGCGTTTATCACTTTTTTTTACACAATAACATTTTCGTCATAACAACACGCGCGCGTTGCTCCCGCGTGAGTGCGATGTGTCGGCGTTAATGTACTTGAATTTTTTCGCACATTATTTGCATTGACTTTATTTTTTTATCACACAGCGACGAGGCTCGTTAAGTACACCTTATAATAGGTGATAAGTCCGCTCAGAAAGATGCGGCGATGCTAGTTGTTTTTTTTTTCATACGTGACATTAGACGTAAGATATTACCCGTAATGTTTGATGCTGCAGGCAAATCTGATTGAAAATCTTACTACCTATGAGAGTATTGCTTCGTTTCATAGCGGATGCGCTGTGTTGAATTATGGAACACGTAATTAAAAAACGGGTTTCATAAAGTTTAAAAAATAAGTTTCAAAAACTTAACTTCCATTTCACCAGATGTTAAATGACAATGGGGCTGTAAATTCAAATCTTACTACCATCCTGATTCTACTATACCGGAGACTGGGAATCGAACCCGGGACCTTCGTGCTAAAACTCAAGCGATCAACCACTGTGCCACGGAGACAGTCAAAACCCCGAACATCCGGCCTTCATAATAAATTTATTCACACATATATGCCTACAGTGGACGACTAGGCATTTTTCCATTTACCGAGAATGTATTTTTACCAAGAAATATTAGAACCAAAAAACGGATTTTGGTACCACAACATTAATACCATGAATATGAATAATTAAATATTAAAAATGAAAATCATCTAATTTCACAGAGTTTATTGGTCCGATAGTACTCTGTGTGAACACGTTTCACCACCTATGGCCACATTGCTACTTAACATCAGGTGAAACGAAATCAGGTATTACTCTGTAACCGATTAAAAAAATACAACAGCCGTATTTAAAGAAAGATAATTACTAAGTCCATTAACCAATATTACAGCTAACTCACTTTTTATAGCCTTCAATTTGTTGTCTATAAGAAAATAGTAATTGTAAACAAATATTTATTGTTATACAACTTTCTATTCTGCTTTATATATTATAATCTGCATTAGGCAGCTGTCATAAACGTTTAGCCATTTATAAGAGCCTACGCGATATTTTATAGTGCATGTATAATGTAAACACTCGGATAGTTTTTTACCCTGTCTTCTTTTTTTTAGTCGGTTATGGGCTAACACGATAACGATTTCACGTGATGAAAAGTGGCATTGAAGCCATAGATGATGAAGCGTGTTCACTTAGAATACTTACCTTCATATTACACACAGAATATATACCTACGGTAGCACTGCAACGCTGTTTTGGCGACAGATTGACATTGTGGGTGGTAGCTAGGCTGTCGAATTAAAACCCCTAATCATGTGGCTCGAGAAT
The DNA here is from genome assembly GCA_018245475.1 of Pharmacophagus antenor. NCBI lineage: Eukaryota > Metazoa > Arthropoda > Insecta > Lepidoptera > Papilionidae > Pharmacophagus > Pharmacophagus antenor. The sequence goes on from DWQX01004062.1 coordinate 13,127, forward strand.
AGGACACGGGATCACTGCCTTACAAAGCATGCGCCAAACCAGTGAGTCACAAAGGTAGTCAAAATAAAATGTGTATGTTGTTCGAAGTAAATCTTGTTCTCATTGTCCGAATATCTGTAGCGTGACTGTGGTAATTGAGGGTTGCGTCGATATTTATAGCAAAGTTGAAAAAAATCATTGAAAGGCAAATAGTAACAATAAATACGATGTAATATGATAAATAAAAACACAAGTACCGGTAAACAATATCAAACACTTTTTATTATATTTAATCCCACAATCCAATAACACACAATGTTGGAAATACTCCGATAAGCCGATTGAATTCTTATAACACGAAAAGACGTTCAATTTCCCAGATAATCCTTGGTCGGTTTATTTTTATTTGACGCTTTGGTTTTATTGACGAGTTTCTACCGTTATTCAACTTTTGTCCATGTTATATTTAAAATGTTACTTCCTTTTTCCCAACATTGGTCAATCTTTATTTTTAACCGAAGTTATCTGTACAGTTTTCAATTCGATGCTCGAATTTTTTTTGTCCCTCATATTACCACACAAATCACGAAAGTACTGTTGTAATATTGGTAAAATAAATAATTGAGAAGAGAAATGTCATTTATTCGCCAGTATAATTTATATTTTTACATTGTGAATATTGCAATTCTAATTTGAAACGATTAAATTCTTTAGCTAATGTGTGGTACTAACATACAAGCATCAAATAGTCGTAAAAGCAAACGATCACCAAAACAGTTCCAATAATATTACGGCTTATTTGGCTGAGTTGCTCAGCTGTTGCGTTCACTAAGTATTTTTCACATGAAAAAAATAAAAAAACACCGCCTAACAATTAATGGACCAGCTAAACAGGACATGTATTTAAGTCAGCGGCAATCAGCAATAAAATTTAAAATGACGCTTACTCGCTTCAGCTGTCGCGGATGTGTTAAAATGTGAATGTGAAACACAAAATTTTAATGAAAAAAATTTAAATCGTAGCCGCTGCATGAAAAACTAAATTATTTTCGTTTTATAAATACATTATGTACGTAAACTAAGCGATTGAAGAACATTTATGGCATTATTTTTCGTATTATTTAAAACTTTAATGTATAAAGATGTTATACATGTCGTCAACTAAAAGCCTCATGTCCATTCTGTCTATAGTATTTAAATCATCGATTTCAAACAATGGCAAGTATCCACTTTCTCATATTTAATGTTGCATGATTTACAAATGCTTTAAAATCAAAACAATTAGGCTACCGATACGTTCATTAATTATATGTAACAAACAGCTACATTTAAATGATGAAAACCGAGTTTTAATAAAGAAATGAAGAGATAATAACCTTTTTTTTTGTTGTAAAACATGATTAATGTTTTTTCACATTTGTTTTTAACGTTTTTTCTTAGTTTTTATCCGTAAATCGGCTGTTTGAATAAACGATATATAGGCTGTATTCAATGCAGTTCGCAAGCCTCCGTAGCGCAATTGGCAAGCGCGTTCGGCTGTTAACCGAGAGGTTGGTGGTTCGAACCCACCCGGAGGCGTAGGTTTTTTTTTTTCAAGCTTTCTTATGTATCTCTTTGTCGCTAGTATTTTTTTCATTAAAGGGTTTCTTAACGTACACATTTTGAAAATGTAAAAATACTTTAATATAGCGGTCATTCCGGTATGAACAGCGCACCATCCGGTCATCTACATGCTTTAACAGTTAACAAGCTTGAATTTGGCTCCATCTAGTGCAGAGCTTTTGATATTCTAGGTTCGCTGGATAGGTTTCCAAGGCTGATATTTATACCTCTCCACAACTTGTTTCATATATGAAAAACTAAATAATAGAAACCCTAGTATTAATACGAAACACACGGTTGTCTTACTTGCATATAATTTTACAATTTTCAGAGGACGTATTATATTAGTCAAATAAGAAACAGCCATATTAATTTATAGAGGTACCAATCTATAATCGTTTTATTTAAAAAATATTATACTTACTTAAATATAAAGAATTACGAATCAATAATGTTAATTCCCACCCCTACAATAAAATAATTGTATACATCTTTTATTCCAACTAACTTCTTCAATATATATCTTGCTTCAACTATCTATATATCTATATTTGCACCAATGGTGAGATTGTTTTCGTAGCGAAATTACTGCAGCTACCCGGTGACGGTTCTACAGTGCTACGTGGTAGAACATTCTACAATATACGTGCTCGTAGAATACTTGTTTATATACTGAGCACACTGATATTTCTACGCCATTTACTGCATAATATTAATAAAAATAGATTCTAAACCATATGGTACCTTCTTTCTATCGGTTATGGGCTAATAATTGACGATGTCGCCCGATGTTAAGTGACAACTAGGACGGAGATGGTGAAACCTGTTCGCTCAGAATACTTCTGGCTCTCACGTGTATGACTTACGGCATGCAGCTTTCAGAAATTTATTATCCAGTCTCCACTATTCATGTGAGCCGGATATTGAATCAGCGACGACAGCGTTATAAGACAAGCAGTAAACAACTGCCGCACGGTGACTGCATCACTATTGTTGTATAATGATCCCGTTAATAACTTCTGTTATTGAGAAGCAAAATTTAAGAATTAAGAATCATGTAAACTGGAAGAAAATGATCAAAAATACTCTTTATGTGCTGTTCCTTACTTTATTTATTATTATTACTATTATTATGACGAAATATATTTTTTCATTAGTCTGAGCGCGAAGTAACGGAATTTAAAGTGTAGTTACATCGGAAATTTAATTTTGATAATATATTATCATAATAGTGTATATATATATATAAT
>DWQX01004063.1:0-15954 GCA_018245475.1 Pharmacophagus antenor
AAATGATTAGTAGATTACACAGGTGTTCATATTGTTACGTTATCATACGCAGATTTAAAATATTTTGCAAATTATATCCTGTATACAAAGTGGTCTCAAACTTTTGGCCGGCAGTGTATGTGAAACCTATTTGCTGATTGAACCCTACATTTCATCAGCTGGGTTCTATAGATATTACAAAAAATTACTACAAGAGTGCTCTACATTTCAGCTCAGATCATCCGTTATAAATAAATGTAATCTATGCTGTCTATAACTAGACATAGAATAATGTAAACAAACCTATATATTAAACATTTCTATGAAAAACTTTAAAATTTTATTTTGTCTTATTAACACTTCTATTCCATAATTTATTTTTATTTTATTAGTAACTTTTATTATGAAAGTAATATACAAATGTTATATTATCTACGAAAAAATATTACTTTCTTTTGAATACAGCTGTATGTTTCATATTCTTAAGTTTACATTTTACACATGATTTTATCATAACTTAATATCGAAACTTTTAGAAAATAATGTGTCGGGTAATATATATCGCCTCCATTTATAACATAACAAGTTTAATGCACTGATATTTTTAAATTAGTCACACAAACATCAAATTTTTTTGACAGCACAGATTCATTATTACAATTATTAGTATTTTATAAGTTTCATGTATTATTTACTTTAGATGATTTAGTGTATTTTGCACAGTAAACCCGTATTAAATTTTATTTACATAAATATATTTAGTTCTTTGCTCTTTTTTATCTTTTGTAATCATCATAACAATTTATTTTTATGCTTCACCTCATATAATTGTGCCTTCAGGATTATTATTAAGGTTTTTAAAAATATAGTGTTTTGGTTGATATTGATAGTCTAGTTAAATTATTAAAAAATAAAAATATGAAACATATTAAGAAAAAATATAATTAACATTATAAAATAATTGTTAGGACATCTTCCCAATAGAAATTTATCTCGACTTGCAATCATAAGATATGGGGAGATTAAAGGTAATCAAAATAAAAAGGCAGTAATACTGTTTTATTATATAACGAAACTTCTATATTTTTTATAAATTATACAACTATTTAATTACACATATTTTATGTAGTTAATAAGAAAAAAATTCACATGACAAGTTACTCGTCGGTATATTGGTACAGATGCAAATAATATTTCACAAATCCTCTGAAAGGGCTACTTACTAAAGAAACTTTCATTTTCTACGTGTTAATACAAAAAAAAAACATTTAACACATTAAATGCAAGTAATGTATCACAATAAAGATATAATACCACAGTGTAATGATCAAACAAAAAAAAATGGCAGGTTTGCAGGAAAATCAAAGTAGATAAGGCATATTTTACAATACACCATTTATTACTTTAATATTCTGGGAATGAAAAAAGAAAATAAACAACATATTTTTCTAATTACATACACTAATTTGTAGATCGATTTGAATACCGGAATATGATATCTCCATATACTAGCTTTATCTAAATTATATCTAACAGAAAAAGCTAGTATATAGAATCGTATATATAGATGAATATTAATACACAAGTCTAAAAAAACTTTAAATCTTACGTAAAACTGTTATTTCCTATCAAATATTTATGGATCCCCGACCGTACCTGTGACATACTAAATTAATATAGTATAAAAAATTAGTTATATATGGTTAGATAAACCAGTAATGTTAGGCCAATATAAACTCAGATCCAAAAGTGATTAACCCTATCCTTTTGACTCCTTACCACGCCTATGGTATACAATCTTTTGAATGTCATTATTCTAAACAGCACCGATTTGTATAATTGGTAACGCCAGCTGGAAAGCGTTCTGAATGTATTTAGAGCTGTTTTCAGCCTGCAAACAAATAGTAAGTGTTAACAAATAACTAGTATAGAACAAAACTTAGGCAAAAAAGGTTTTAGTGTAGGTAGAGACTTCCATAACGACCTAGGAAAAGGTATTATATAGATATATAAAGTTAGTGAAGAATGAGGCCAAGGATGTTCGGTAATAATATAAGGACGAATGTGGCTGAAAATCTATGTGGCATGTTGTTGGAATGCTTATGTCCAGCAATGCATTGATATGTTTAGATATATATAGGAATGGGCAATGCATTTGTAGCAACAAATTAATGAAATATATAAAAAAATCATATTAACTTTTAATTATAATTCAAAGTAATAATGTTACTGCAAAAATCTAAAGTACCGTGACTGACTAAACCCATGCAACAGATCAAAAAAAAAATCTGCTATGCTATTTAAATATGAATCGTAAGCAAGTACGATTAAGAGCTACGTGTGAAAAAAATATGTTACCTCTAAAAATATATTGGTTACGTGCACATTGATTTGCTCCTTGTCTTCGGTGACTAATAAGTTGAGTTGCTCGATGAACAGAACTGCGATATCGCCAATGTGTTTCGTTAAAACTGTTGTCATTCTTAAAATAAATAAAAATATATAAATTCAATGTAACGATGGCTTACTCATTGCAATAAGTTACTAAACTTTTAATCTGTGCACTTAGAGTTTAGTATAGTTCAAGTGTAGTGCTTAATTACATCCAACTTAATTAAGAGTCCATACCCAAACGGTGATAATCAGAACGCTATTTCTTAACTTCCGCAAGTCGTATGTCAGCAGGCTCTATCTAATGTATAATAGGTATAAATTTGAAATTTTCATAGATAATATATTTCTATTGCCGCTTCAACAGCAAATAATAAGAAGGCAAAACTTACAAGCAAACGTGACTTTATTGGCGTCTCTAGTACGGAACCTTTCGCGGTGTGAGTCTGATTTGCACTTGGCAATGTATTAATGCTGTCTCACATGTATGACTGCCGGAATATACCAACGCTGTCATGACGGCAGATTGATATTGGGGGTGGTAGCTAGTCAAGCGGTTTCGAAGAAACGCTTCCAGCACTTCAACATTGAGGTAGACCCGGAATTATAAATACATAGGACAATCGTGTTACAGGGGAAGTGGTCACATTGTACCAAAAACGCAGTCGACTATCGCAATTTGAACTCACTGAGTCAATGCGTCGGCTTCATCAGCTGTGGACCTTCTTTGTTTCACCAAAAGCAACTCGGCTGTTTTGTGGTACAGCTCTACCGACAACGCGGTCGCTTGAGCGAGACAGCTAACCGCCTTTTTGTATATCGCCCTCTCTGTTAGATTTGTCTCACTTGACAACCAATCGAACGCCTCCGTATATTGTCTATGGATAAAACAATGTTTTTTTTTTTTATTTACATGTTTTTGAATTTATGATTGGATGCAATGTTCATACCTTAGACATTTATTAAAGATAATAAGCAATGTCATTGAAGAACAAGTGGAAATGTTTGATATCTCTCAAGATTTAACAGTCAATCAAGATCAGTTTATAATCTATGTATAACCCAAATGTTAAATATTTTCAATATTTACACTTTAAGAATCATCTAATTTTAAAACAATTTTCATTTCACCAATATTAATTTCGTAAAATTTGTTGTACTACCTAATGAGTGATACTATTTAATTTTGTAATTAAGAGAATTATTTATACTACGTGTATGCGGATTGTGTCTCACATATTTTCACAACTTTTTCACAAACATAAATACAAATTATTTCCATGAAAAGGTTGTCCGGAAGAAAACGCTTTATTGATCAGACCGCTCCTTACGCATTTCATACTCTTATGATCTTTTTTTTTGTTGCACGTTATCAATTTTTTTTTTGATTTTGCAAAAAAGAATTATCTATTCTATATTAAACAAACAAAAACTGATACTGGAGGGCATTCTATAGACTTCTAGATTAACGTGGACAAAGAAATAACTTTTATCAATCAAACATATACATATCAAGGCGTAGTATTATAACAAGCAATATTACTAAGGAATTAAGTGGAAGGTTTAACTTAAAAATTTTCACATAATACCTGTGGATAACACAAGTGTCATTTTTGAAGATTTATTTTTGCGATTGAATAATCTGATATGTAGTCTATGCTTGGGTTAGATATCTATGGTAATTATGACTGTACTTTGGTATTTGAATGCTACTTTTATTTAATTAAATTAAATAAAGTTTAACATACTTGATGAGCGGTTGATACTGCATTTTCAGTCCAATATCGCGTGTGGACGCCAGCAGCCTCTCATGCAAAGCGTCAGGTTTGGATGTGCCACTGGATTCCTCTTCTTCATCGTCGTCTTCCTCTGGCATTTCACATAGCTCTGGAAAATAAAGAGAAATGATTAATAAATTTTCATAACAAACAATCATATATGTCATTACCCGAAAATTTCCTTAAACTGTTGATTTAATGAAGCTCTAATAATACAGTGTCTGTACAATGTATAATTAAAAAAAATCCCTTCTGTAATGGTGAATATGAAAACTACTGGATTTTTATGAACAGTACAATAAAGGCACTAATAACAACACAATTTACAGATTTTTTTTATAGTTTATTTAAAGTGTTTTGAGACCCATATGTAATCGGAAAAACGTATGGATTTCAAAATACACACATACAGAAATTAAAACATACTGACGTCATTTCTCATTAGTATACAAAATAATTCCTATACGAAAAATGTATTCAGAAAAATATATTTTACTGCAATGTTTTCTTTCTCTGCATCCATAAATGAGCTATTTGTTTATTTTAATCTGTGACTTAAGGTGAGTCAATTTAGAGCTTATACTCACCCGCAACTTGTTGCAATGTCTCCTTAATGTCCTGCCTCTTGCTTGGTTCTGTTGCACGTATTCTTTCATCTATTCTCATGCTGACTTGCCTAGAGAGCATCTCCAAAGCTTCCAGATGAACTAAACCTGAAAGATTTTCATATAAGTTTTTGGCAAAGATGAAAAATATTTAACTCTTTAGTCAATGTGTTAAATATTGCTAACTGTGAGATATCTCCTAGTGATTGCTGTAAGGTTGATTTGACTACAAATGGTTATTTGAATTAGGTACTATTAAAAAGAATTAGTGAAAATAGTTATGCAATGTAGAGAATGTATCAATTTTCAATTTTTGTTATTAAAATTAACATTAATTTATATGAGCTTTGCCAATATTATACTTATGATGTATTTGCATTGCATGCTTATGGCATTACATATTCACTATGACTAACCAAACAAAAAATATTTGAATAATAAATATTTATCTTATGAAACATTGACATGCAAATTTTTAGTTTAATTTACACATTAAATTTGTTTGATGATGGTATGTCTTTAAGTCGGAATTCAAGAGAGAATAGCTCATGGTGAATGAATAATCACATTCACATGTAAATCTTTTATTTATATCCAATTGTCTTTCTTCATCTTCCATCTTCTAATTTCTGACATTCTCTTCACATCCATTCATCAACATTCACTTTCTTTCTTACTTTACTTATTTATAGAATCATCCCTTACACTTACAATTGTTACAATGTTTCCTACATTCATATTTTACTTTAATTTATTATGATGTCAATATGTGAGTACCAAGGGATGGAAATTTTCATTCCAATAATTCATTGTCTAATTGCAGAACAACAACCACCAATGTATCAATTATGATAATCAATTTTGCATTGAAAATATCTGTGAATATATTATGAGTAAAACCTTGCTTACACTGATCGATTTCTCTATAGACAAATGATGGTTAAACAATTTTTATTCATAACGATATAAACTGATAACTCTTTACCTTCGTAATCGTCAAAGAGACTTTCGTAGTGGACTTCCTTGGCTTCCCTCTTTTGTTCCTTAATTCTGTCTTCTTCGTCTGCTTTTGCCTTCGCCTCACGTAACACTTGCGACAACACTGGCTTTTTTGCCGCGTCCAGACCTAGCATGGCTCGTTTTTTCGCCAGCCTGGGGTCACCATCTTGAAGAACCTCCATTGTTTTTTTGCCTATTGTTTCTAATGTATCTAATCCACCAGCTAGCACTTTTGTTCCTGAGATTTTAATTTATGACAACATTAATTTAAAACATAATACATACAAAAATCTTTATTGCATACATGAAAAATATACAATATATAAAATAACTTTAGATTTCTACTTCTCAAATGAGAATTACGCAGACAATATTGCAGAAAGTAAATATTAATATGACATGGTTATTAACTTTTAAGTGATATACAGAATATATTTATATTTATAAAACACAAGAGATTATAGCAAATGTCTCTAAAATGCCTTCCAAAATTGAATATATACATTTTTATGTACTTATTTATACTTCAAACTCATAATAATGAGGCAGTAGGTAGAAACATTGAGGTGATTTTAAAATCTGAGATATTAAATACTGTTATCCATTATTTTTATCACTTATGGTTTAAGACTTGGCCTCGATGTCACATGATGTTAAGTTAAGACCATAAATAGTGAACAGTGTTCGCCAGGTACACATATCGTTTTCACATGCATGATTGCTGGAACACACCAATACTTTTATGGCGGCAAATTGACATTAAGGCTGGTAGCTAGCCAGGCGGATTCTAAACACCTTACCACTATCCAGAGTCCACTACTCCTATGACCCGGAAATCGAATCCAGGACCCTGCGTTACAAGGCAAGCAGGAAAACCAGTGCACCATGGAGGCATTATCCTAGTAATTTCAATAATGCCTTTGAAACTATAACACATTAATTTTTCACACCACAAACAAGTACCAACCAAGACTGTTCATGTTAAGAGATAACTGCCGGAGATAGATATTATTAAAATTAGAAAACAAAACTTACCAGTTGTCTCTACAAATTTAGTAACACCAGATATGAGACTGCCAAAAGGAAATGGTGCTTCACTTGCATTATTCTTAGCTTCTTCCAAATCTTGCTCTTCATTTTCACTATCTTTTGGCAGACTTTCTTGTCTATTATATTTATTTTCAACATCTCTAGAAGACTTTCTTGCTAGCTCTTCAGGGTCTGGCGCACCAATACTAGTTTCCAGTACTGTTGAGATGCCCTGACAAATTATCAGAAAAAAGTTAGAATATATAGCAAGATGGTTATATAAAAAAAATACCTCAGTTTAATAAAATTGAATCTTGTACAACATATATATTAGTATTCTCTTTATTTCTTCATTTACAAATAAAATATACTATTTACATTAGCTCCCTAACCAATGTAATAAGTATATTTTGGGCAATTTTTACAAAAATACAAGAATCACAACAAAATTTTACAAACTGCAAGGCACCAATCAGGCAACCAATGTTCATTTACATTGTCTTTACTAGACCTTACAATTAAAAAAAATAAATAATGGTTTAGAATAAATGAAATAGTATGATACATGCCAGAAGTGGATGCTGGAACTAGGTACCTTAACATTGTTATAACAAAAGCAAAATCTCATAGATGACCTTAGAGCTGCTAACTGTATATTCCAGCAAAAGATTTTAGAGAGAAAGATATAATAATGATATTAACTTAATAATTTGCAGCACAATGGGTATAACTCAATAACATGGCCCTACTATGAGACTATAATGAGTGCTGATTTATTATTGGTATAATATACATTTGGTCCAATGATCTTGGCAAAAAAGTAAACAAAAGTTTTATTTTGTTGGAGTTAAAAATTGTACCACAATAATTCAGTATATCCTAAAAGAACTATCACAGGACATATGAGAGATAATAAAAAGGGTAGATGCTATCAATGGAGATTACATTTCAACCAATAAGTTTTGCAACAGATGCTGATTTCAGATGATCTATGAGTAAAAATATGAAATTAGGTTCAGTACAAATATTAAACAGTCACCTGTGAAACTTGATTGGTCAGAGTAGAGATACCTGCTGTAGCCGTACTCAGTATGGATTCAACTCCCCAACCCCAGCCCCAGCTATCATTCTTAGTTGATGCGGTCGCCATACACTCTGTTACTTCTTGTATATTCTTATCGTGTTGTTGCTTTGGTTCAAGAGCTTGATCCTTAAAGAATAAAAGAAGTAATACTATTTTTTTTGTTACATTCACTATTGTTTTTTTTTTTAAATCAATTTAACAAAATTATTTCACATTAATTAAAAGTAGTTGCTATTAGCTACCTTTTTAACTTTATTAGTAGTATCATCTCCCCAATCATCAAAATCGTTCCAGCCCGTGTCTTCTGTTTTACTGAAATTCACTTTATTTTTGCTGTTTGTAACATTATCAGTTGTCTTCTTTTCCATAGGTAATTTTGTATTATAGCTTTTGTCACAGTTAATATTAGTGGGAAGTCCATCCCCTTCGTCAATGTCAAAGTCATCCCATCCAACTGTTGATTCCACCTATAATATCAGGTGACCAAAACTAATGTAATAGCAAATAAATATATTGTACCAATACTAATTATGTTGTTGTTAGTGAATTTCAAAAATTAAGAAAAGGGAAACATAGAACATAGCTGCAATAGTTCATATTTATGAAAATTAAATTTTGGAAACACAAACATATTCTTTATAAGAATGCCATAGTATTTTAAGAAAAGTAATGTTATATATTGCTAATACGTAATTACCAATTACTTACTACATTTTTGGAATCCGAAGTGGATGTAAAGTTTTGCTTATTACCTAAATCTGATTCAATGTTATCACTATAATTGGACGACGACAAACGTTTCTTTCTTTCTTTTTTGTTGGGACTGTTACGACCCTCGTCAGCACTTTCAAAGTCTTCACTTTCGCTGGAAGGCATTTTGAATACAACGACAATTAAACTTATCAAGCTTTCATCTACGTGTTGCAGAATTAAAGTTACGACAAAATGTCCCACTTTGGAATTTATACGTCAAAATGACAGTAAAACATATGTTCCGTTGCATACATTTTTGTAAAAAAATCTTCAAAATTTAACATAATTGTATAAATATTTGTGTTGCATTTATACAAAAAAATAAATAAAAAAAAATGTTTTGTAACTTCTAATAAATTAAAGGTATGATATAAAGTAGATATTGCCTTATAACTTTTCTTATGTAAATCTTCAATATGTAAATCATACAAAATTCATAAGAAAAGCTTTGTAATCTACTATCGATGTTTTTAAATTTGATATTAACTGGTGTCACTTGAAAGCTGGGCTTAATGAAGCTATGGATATAATAATTATAATTTTTATTTAATGTAGTACCGATCGGCAACGAGATTGGTGCATAGATTTTGAAATTAACAATAATATAAGTATAATCACAACCACAAAACAAAGTTGCAACTATAATAATATAATAACTAATAATATACTAATAAGTAAAGGATATGGTTTTTATATTTTTCATGAATATATAAAATTTTATGTATTTAGAGCTCATATATAATGTATTAAATAAAGTTTTTTTTTAATTTTTTAATTTCATGTATTATTGCAATCTGGCAATGCCAAACACTTATTATCAATAAAACATGTGGATTCGACCACTCCTCAAAACTGTTTAGTAAATATTACTGTTTAGTTAATAATTGAATATAAATAATATAGGTTTTTCTGATACTAAACAAAAATTTTCTTTCCACTACTCTATACTTTATATGTCTTTAAAGAAATATCAATGAAATATGTGGATTAGTTAGACGTTACACGACTTTATTTAAGGTTTTTTTGTGAAATTTAATCATCTTTCATGAGGATTAATAGTAGTTGTATAAACTGGCATCATTAAATAAATATATTTTTGCATTGAGTTCCTATTTTTACACCAAGTAGCAAATTTTTTTTACTTTTTTATTTTTTGATAACTGATAACAAATAAGTAATTACTAAAATATGTTCTCGGAAAGTAAAATGAATAACTGCACAGTTGTGTCATGCAACCCCGTTTTGAAGCACTCTTTTAAAGTAATTTTCAGCAGTGCCGTATTCGAATATTTCTGCAGGGTTTATCGCCGCGACTTCCAATTTTTATGTGTAGCAGTTCATACATTTCTTTTAATTATTAAGCACAGTTAAATATTATTTCGCTATTTAAAGTATTATATATTCTTTTTTGTGGGATTTTTTAAGTATTTTATCATTATATCATTGTAAACGAGGTACTGCATAAAAAATCACATGGAAAAGGCTGCATAAAAACTGGTTTTATTATACATAAAATATTTTCCTATTCAAGGACATTTATGAATGTTAATGTAATTAAAATAATGAAAATTTTAAAAACTTACGTACTTCAATTAAACTTAATCAGCTAAAATTATTAAATAAATCAGAATTAAAGAATACATAAAAAGCTTAATGTTAATGTATAAAAACAAAAAAAAAATTAAATAAAATTCACACTGACAAGAAGAGTCATTTTGTCAATAATTATGAAAACGTTATCGGTTGGTTGACAAATCCTGATTTTTGCAATATTTTTGCAATTTGGAAAGCTAAACATCAATACTTCATTAATTTAATGTAATCAAAATAATTTTTAACCACAAAAGATTCATGGTAATTACTCAAATAAAGTTCCATATCGAGAGTATATTTCAATTAATGTTTTGTTTATAATATAACTATGGAAATGTATACAATTATTGGTACTTACTATTTTAATTGCAAATTGCCGTATTCATACCAGTAAATTTATTTATTTTTACTAAATAAGCTGTGTTAATAATCATTGGTCATTATAAAAAATATGTATCCCTTTACCGGTTTCTGTTTTAATAATTTGAATTAAAATTTTAATTATTGAATCTTTACCTCCTTGAACATTAAAACATAGACTTACTCAAAATATAATCTATTAGAGGACTATCATATTTTCTCCTCTATTATTAGAAAAGTACAAACGCAAATCGATTCATAGTGTTGATGCTTCCAGCGAAGCAACACTTACAGTGTTATGCAGTTGTATGTCTATAATTTGTAGGTATGTCCCATACATACGCGTTGGAATGCGCGCTGTACACATCTGTCTGACTATGTATACGCAATGGAATCGTAAATAAATTGAATGGATAGGTATCTACATTTTGCCTTCAATGTTGGCTCGCTCGGTTTTGTAGTTCTCACTGTGAACTGTAGGCACCAGTCAGTGGATCGACGTGTTTGCCAGGGCACAGTATGTAATGTAAACACTGTGGTCAAGAGGAATGCATTTAGACGGTAGGCGCTGGTAGTGAATATTATCATGAGCGGTGATAACGTGGCGACGGGTGCTTGCGGCTCAGTTAGCGACGCGGGCTCGCGTGGTGCGGTCGCGTGCATTGAACGTATCGGCAAGAAAGTGACGTGCGGAACTGTTCGCGCTCGCGTACGCGCCGCATTCCATCGTGGGGGCCCTTCGCCGCCATTGGCCGATCCCGCGTGACGTCACACCTCGTAATGAGGTATTCAACATGGCCGTGTAGCTAGTTCGCGAGTGTGCTTCGTTATTCGTTTGAATGGATTTAATCAGTGAAATATGCCAAGGAGACGAAACGGTGAGATACCCTTGCCCGACGGATGGGATTACGCGAGGGACTTTGACGGGAAGTTATATTTTATTGACCACAACAGTAGAAAAACGACGTGGATCGACCCGCGAGACAGGTAAGTTTTCCGAAGAGAAGTGTTAACCCGTAAGAGCCCCATGTCAAAACTTCACATTCCAATGCGATTTACTAGGTTTTCTGATTGAATTTATTGTTCGCTCTATGTTAGATTGTAGGTGTGCATGTTGTTCTAGTTACTGTTTGTGTGAGAAATCGTAAACACTGTGCTTAAATAGAATAAATTGTGAAAAACAAACTAATCGTTCGCCGCGCGTCTGCTGCTCTCTGTCGGAAAACACGCGCAACTCTCTCGATTTCACACGACATTCCACAATTGACTAACAACAACTGACCTAAACACAAATTATGGTTATCACATTTATCCTTTCACGCAGTGATCCTTATTGATGTTACAAGAGAGCTAATTCAATTCCTGTTAGAATGTGATTTAACAGCTACTGAACTAGTAAATATGATAGTGTAACGATTGTAATTGCCAAAAAGTAGACAATTTGATGTGAATAGAGCATGTTCAGGTCGTCGATTTTCATTAAGCGCGTATAGTTCGATGCGTGGAGATCGGGTTGGGAGATGGAATGCACTGCATAGGCAAGCTGTTCGATGTGAATGACAGGCCGTAGAATGCGGCCCGGGCCTGCGGCGATGGTCGCGCCTTTCTAAAGCGGCGCAAACCCCCTCGGCCCCCTTCCGCCGCCCCTTCGTCGCCACCACATCGAATTGCAGGTGCTCAACACATCCCCATTAAATACCGATCATGTCTAGCCGTATCTATTTACCATAGTTAAGACAACACCTGCGACATTGTCTTAAAAAGTTGACCTTAAAAGCTATCCACCTGCAGCTAAAAATGCACGGCGACCGTTAATAATGCTAATCAGCATCGGGATGATGGTCATTGGTGGATAATTAATCCACTCAATGCATGTACATTTCGCGAAAGCACAGAAAATGATCAATGGAAAGGTGAGTGAATGTATTATATAAAGGTATAACTGATCGTAAAGTTGAGTTATTGAAATTGTAATGAAGTAGCCATTGTAGCAACCTCGCCTGAGAGGAAGTTAATATATCAGTAGTAACAAAAAGGATTAAAATTGTTTTGTGAAGTAGTATTTTGTAAACCTTTACTGAATACTAAATAGTCGAGATAATCGAGTACAATTCGCGGACAGTGACACCACAATAAAATTGGCGGCAGACACAGGAAACATAAAGTTACATTTTTATTGTACCTTTTGGCCAACTGCGTGCGATCGGTGCACATTGTGGTATGCGAATGCACTTATGCAAAGTAACCGAGTAGATTGGAACGATTTAAATAAGAAAAAAAAAATTGTATTAAATTCACTCACTAATGAATTCAAGGTTTTGCGCGCGCAATATTGTATATACAGATGAGGTCGGTGAAATTCATTGCAAATTTCCTCAATAAAGCGAATATCTGAGCGCGTCCATGATTGCGAGCAACAGAATGGTGTTGGTTCAAAAATGACCTAGAAGTGTGCGGATGTTATACGATGTCGTGGCCTGTGCGAAACTCGCACACAATAAAGCGTAGCACAAAGCCAATTTATTAACGCTAAAAATAACCAGCCCATGTCTCGGACGCTTACGTTATTAACCTTATACGGGGTAACTAAACGCTCCATAATTTAAAATGTGTCAGCTACTGGTATGATCTGAGATGCAATTTTTACTACTTAAATTATGATGACGAAGACACCACTTGCTTCGTAAACATTAAGGGGAAAATTAACTTTAGTTGTGATTAAAAATGTTTACAAGTTGTAAAATAAGTGGTTATAAATTAACCTAAAAAATCCTCATTTTATACACCTTAAGTATTCGCGTAAATGTCTTTTGAAATATATCTAATTTACATTGAAGACAAAAACTTTGTGCAAAATTACCATTGAAACGTTCATTCTCTTTACGCATTTGTATTGAAGTAAAAAAAAATATGGAAACTGTTTACGAGGGTCGCTCAATAGATTGTATTGAGGACGGTTCCTACAAGGTAATAAATAGCTTCCACGCTTCCAGTAACGAGATATCGCTGGCTAATAGGGATTGCGGTTTTCGCAGATCGCTAAAGCCGGTAGTGCATAAAAAGAGGAAAGATAAGAGCTACGAGCAAAAACACGAACACCGCGGGCGATCAACGACGCATCGTAAATTGAGGAAAAAGTTATTGTCTCGTTAGGAAACGAAACCGAAGACAATGACCGCCGATCGACGGGCGGGCGGCGGGAGCGTGTGCGAGCGATCGTGACATATAATTGTATCAGCTAAATGCTACCGCTTCGAACCCTGCGTTATACGCATTGTACAAGCTATTGGATTCCGTACTTAGGCCGTAATTGCGTCGTAGGAATACAATTCGCTTTCAAACTACACAATCGCGTAATATGAAGTTATGAGGTAATAATTTTTTAGATGATACGTGCTTTTCGAATTAAGGTTTCCTACTTACATTATTCAAAGAGCTGTTATTATTTCAGATCGATAGTTGTTTGGCCGTGACTGAACATCGCAGGGTTTTACTGGAATTACATTTGAATTAGTAATAAACTCATGGCAAATCGATGAACTAGCCCTACTAGATTACGTAAATAGTACTTTAAGAAGGATCAAAATTCTATTTACTTGATTTTTACCCTGTTTTCTATTTAATCCAATCTTCAACGAGTCGTGTTTATGTATATTACTTTATAAAATAAGTAATTTTAAGTTAATTTGTATATAATACAAAGCCATTATTATATTCTCTAGCACTTGTTATATCTGATGTAAATTCTGTAATTATTTTTAAAGAATAATTACATCTTTTGTCGCCGCTTTGAACGCTACGTATCGATACAAAGACGCGATTCATTAGTAACATGTCGCGTGCACCGGAGCCGTCTTCTCAAGATTGTGTAATCCAAGTATGTGTAAAGAATCTCGCGGATGCTTCCCACGCACGCCGCTCCTTGGTGCGTGACGCTAAGGGGCTGCGTTCTACAACGTTTCTTGACTCCGAAAGGGAGGTAGTTGCATTATTTTGTGAATTAATTACAACGTTCTCACATAGACATTAAGTATTTTATGCGTTAATTTCAGTTCATGGCTACGTGTCTTAATGACTATACCATCCAGACGCACTTGACGGTGTACCTGATTTGTAATCGAGAAATTCTTGTAGTTGTTAATTTCGAGGAGTTTATCACTATATTTAACTGTTTATAATTTGTAATAAAGATTTTATTAAATGTGTGAAATTTGTTTTTACGTAATATTATTAATTACGAATTAAATCCTTGCTCATTTGAGTCCGATGAATATGTATTATGCTTTCAATAAGATAATTAATATTTTGTATCTGTACCAAAACCACATTTAACACTACACAATTATGGGTTGATTTCGTATTTTCCTTTCCCCCAACTCGATAGGTACATTAGTTATGTTCTTAGTGTGACGTGCGGGGCGCGGTTTGAGGCGAAATATCGTGTAACATTGTTTACTGTGCGCATTCCACTCAGATAAAGATGTCCTTGGCGAATGTACGCCCAGACGGTCGGCGACGTCGCTGTCTCATGTCGATTTATTTTGATTCCTATGCTAATCAACTTAGCAGTTTTATTTGTATTCAGTGTATAATAGATGTAAATTCAGTATTCGGATGTTGTTCTCGCACCGTCCTAATATATCGGATATTAAGTCTATGTATTTTGAGCCGGGCACGAAAAACAAAAGCTTTCGACGTCATACTGTGTGAACAACAAATTTTAGACAATATAAACCTTATCGTGTTATATTAAAACTTGATTTCGATCGGCATGTACGATTTAGACGTGAATTTTTAAATATAATTACGATAAAAAAAAAAAACATTTAATAAGTACTGACAGGTTTTTCTTTTCATTGGCTTTCGCGAATTGGTAATTTTAACAATGCCCTATGGTCTTTTAGTCTTAACTGAATCTTGGATCTCTTTTAATAAAGCTGTAGCAGATCTGAATCTTGTAGCGAAATAAATGGGATTCCGATCTATTTACACGGATTTGGAATCTTGGTATTATATTTCTTAGAGGTAAACGATACGCCAGCCTGTAACAATGAAGTGTTGGTTAAGATAACACAATGCAACATTGTGTTCATCGCTTTGAGATAAAAGATTTTATGCCTGGTTTTTCCACTTATTACACTAATCAAAGATGCTTTCAAAATGGACCATGGATGGACATTTGCATTTAATTTTTTTTAATTGTATGTTTGAAATGTCTCTTTTGTATAGGAAATGGGCTAACACTGAACTATATTATCATGTGATCATAAGTGACAATGAAGCCGTAGCGAGGCGTGCTCGCCGAGAATTTGCTCAGAATCTTTTTGCACTTCTCACACACGTGTGCGCACACACACACACACACACATATATATATATATAT
>DWQX01004064.1:0-15947 GCA_018245475.1 Pharmacophagus antenor
ACAAAGCGAATACAAACATCCTACAACTTACACAATTTTATAAACATATATAATAATTTTTTTACTTCATAGGTACTATTATAAATAATGTATATGTTTTGAAGTTATAAGATAGTATGATGTAAGTAAATAGGTACTATCAGTGTACGTGTTGAGATCCACTATCGTGGACCCCCATTTTCATTTCATGGACCCCCTAATTTTTTTCGCTGACGTAGACCCCTTGCAGGTTGTCATAGACCCCTAAGGGTCAATATAGACCATTTTGGGAATCACTGTTTTAGACTATTAAAACAGACTGTACTAACAGCTACGTCCGTAGCCAAATGTAGTCTTATCGTTGTCATAGTCCTCTACGACGCGTCTACTGTATAATGTTTCGTAGACCGTGTACAAGAATATTAAGCTAACATATATTTTCAATTTCGATACATATTAAGTAGTCTTAGGTTATTGTGAGTTTTCTTAAGTTAATTTTTTAAAAGAACCTTTATATTCACTAACCTATGCATCACGTATTGTGGGCAGGAGCTAAAATAGTTTAAGTTCTTCGCTGCGTACAACGATCTACTTATAGAGGTTAACTTGTGGGGCGCATGAAAAGGAAACAACTCGTTTTGGTTTATTATTCAGGTTCGCTGGCAAGGAATTATTCAGGGTTCGGTTGGGAAAGTTATAAAACGTAAAATGGAACATAACATCTTATTTTATTTCGCCAGGGGTAAATGAAAAGAGCTCTTTAGTTTATGATAGACGTTTTTATGATACCTTTGTTTTGCCTTTACAACAGTCTTTGGATCGAAATTGTTCTATGTACACGAATGTTTCGCCGATGTTGTTGAGTGAAGTATTATTTTAGAGAAAGCAATAAGAGTGTGTACGAATAATGTAGCAAGTTGATGATATTTGCTAATGTAATAGATATATGAGTTTCACTTAGAATAGTCGAATAGTTTTTTTGTTTTTTTTTATTTTATAATACATGTATAATGTACCAGTCCAGTAATTTTCAAATATATGGATATAAACATACGCTAAAGGAACAGTTACATGAGATTAAATATATATATAACATTTTTTAACACTATTATAATTTAAAGTAATGCATAGACACACATACACATGAACTCATATATAACTTTTTGGATAAAGAGAATTGTAACCGATTAGTAAACTAATGGCAATATTTGACATTAAAAAATTAATAAACATGCTCCTTGAGACTCATGACGTGTGCATAGCGAAATTTCTCCTGTCACACGTTTCACTCAGCACGCGTGTATAATCTCATTACTTCATACACGCTTAAGGACTCCGCTAACTGATTAATTCACTGTACCACTAATTAATTTCATCCACTCGCGTGATGCGACCGCAAAAGCGTTCTATTAGATAACTGAGTTTGTTGCACGTAGAGGCATTATGTATTTGTTGATTCAATTATCTAGCCAACAAAGATACAAGGCTCGTTATAACTACCGTCTATTTATATTACAAAATAGAAATGTACATATAATGTATTATGATTAGAAGAGCAAAGTGGAATTGTAACAAGTGAGATTATTATGGGTAATAATGAAATAATAACAAATATTTGGGACATTTTTCAAACATAGTATTCTGATCTGAAAATAGGTCGCTAAGCAGCATCTATGGTATGTTTTCAAAGATATACATAGATATTTTACAATGATTATTTATATGTGTATTACCAATCAGACACCGAACATATAAATATTCATCAGACGAATCTTTTTTTTTTACGGAAATTAAACCCATAGCCGCTGTAGTAAAGAAGCAGGATTGCCACTATTTCACCAACAGTCCAAACATGGATATAGATTAGAATAATGTTAACCGCTGTTAGTCTTATAAACGTTAACTAGATGTTTCTACCAACTCCGCGTCGCAGATTTATCGCTTGCCTCGTCTCAACGATGTCCCGAATTCAAATCATAGGTCACATTAACAGTAGAATTTTGTTGATAGGTTTTTTTCAAAGCTGCTAGCTTATCAACCGCAACGTCAATTTCCCGGCGAAATTCTGCCTACCGACAGTCACACAGGTGGAATTCACAGTACTCTGAGTGCTTCAACATCTACGGGCTTATGTTTTACTAATATCATGTGAAATAGAGCTTACGTTTTCGCCTACATTACCTAATAAGAAGGTTACTACTTGTTTTTTTCGTCACTTCACAGTAAATTTTTTTTTTTTTGTGCATTATTTTTTCGTCTGCCATGTATAGTAATTATTTAATTATTATACTTATTAATTTTTACACGTAATTATTGGTTTGACGGACATATTTATTTAACAGAATGCTATACGGTAGACTCAAATCAATATAAAAAATAAAATCATTTTTAATTCTAAAAATTTTCACGTTAAAACTCGACTACAGACTTTTTAATTAATTTCTTAATAGATGGCAGTAGGTCATTATGCTCTGCATGTAAAAACGCCATCTATTGTAATTTTTTAAAACCTTTTGGGAGAATTCGTGTTTCAGTTGTTTCCCATAAAAGTCGCTAGATGGACTCTTTCTTTTACGTAAAATGAAAATTAAAGCGACATCTAGTGTAGGGAATACGACAGACACTGTTTTTAGTTTCATATTTCTGGAACACGCCGTGAGATGCCATTAGCTAAGTACAAATTGTATCCTTTTTATCACGTTGCTTTACAAATAATTTTAAAATATTAGTGTCATTAGAGTTTTATATCAATTAAATAGATAAAAACTTGCATTAATAAATTTTTATTTAAAAATTACTTTGAATTAAACTACAAATAATATTGAACTTTTAGCAGAAATAATAAAACATATTTACACCTAATCTATGTTAACTATTAACAAAACAATAAAATATACTACTAGAAACTAATAATAAACAAAATATATATAATAAAATAAAGAAAAAGTAATTTATAACTACAAATTAAATTAGACGCCTAACATTTTATCTCTCTTCTTTCTATGTCTTCTAATATATTTTTTTTCATTTCAAATAATTACAACGACAAAGATCGTGTTAAGAATTAGTTTTGAATGCTGCCCTAATAAAAATTATATTATCCGAATTAAAGCAAGTAATTTTCTAAATGCTTAACGGTCTTTTTAAGTAACTTCAGGCATATTCAAACGTTTGACTGAAAAACTCGCAAATCAACAAATGTAAGTTAACAGTGAGTGACTTAATTTAACTTCTTTCTAAAAAACTTAACCTACTCTACTCTTTACACTATTTCAATGAAAGTCCTGTTGTAAAAAATTTTAGCAGTTTCCGACATTAGTCGGATTAAAAGAACAGACGAAAATTTTTGTATTGACGGTACATTCATATGAATTAAATAGATTGATGATAGAATTATTATTTTTTTTATTTTTTTAAATACTCGTGCTAGCTTTTACAGATGTTAAATAAAATTAGAATAATTAATACCATGATTCTTAAAAAATTTTCTCCTAAACATTAAGCTATGGAATGAATTTTCTATATAGGTTATCCCAAGGAGCAATGAGGAGTTCTTTAAAAAACAATGCGATTAGGTTTCTCCAGGGTCGGCAACGTGGTCCATAGGCACCGGTAACAGTTCACCACCAAGTGGACGGCATACTTGTTTTGTCAACTTAGTGGTATAAAGAATAGTGACTTCTTTATTTTTATTGTATAACAATCGATTGATGATAGAAAGATTTTCTTACCGTCAATGCACTCGCATTGATGTATTTAATAAAAAAATATACAATCAATTATTTACATTTTTAGTGGAGCCTGTTGTTTACAACAAAAATAGAGACCTTAAGTTTTGTTGTAAACATATTATGTTAGTTAATAATGAGGCCATAGATGGTAAAGCGTGCTCACCTAAATTACTCTGGCTCGCACGTGTATTCCAACCAGAATATATTAACATTAGATCCACCGATACATTTTCATCGTTTCCTTTGCGAGTCTGTAATAATTTTGAACATTATTGTATTCATATTTTTACTGCTTTACCATAAAATGTATAGATCATTTTGCCAGAAGCAGTGCAAGAGTAAAAAAATCAAACGCATATTAGCATACTGAAATTTTTTATCTAGGATTGGTCGTTCAAAATGACGGGTTCGGTGAATCTAGTGTTAATGACATTATTGCGGTAAATTGATATTGAGGTTGGAAGAGGTTGGTAGTCAGGCAGGTTCAAAGACTCCCCGACACCATCGAGCCTCCACTATTAAATAGAATTTGAGACTTTCAATTTACAAGCGGTAAACCGCTGCGCCATGGAGGCAGTCTTCACTTCTCAATATATGTAGATATCGTAAAACGCTAAAGATTTGATCCCACCTGTTCCGCTGTGGAATAAGTAAGTAAGCTATAAATAACAGCCTTTCTGAATTTCGCCCCAGAAAATAAAACCCCTAGTATTTCTGTAACGATGAAAATAAACCTTTATTTTCTCCTGGAATCCGTTGCCGAGAAATAATTTTATAAAAATGCTGACAGCATTTTTGTAAAGATTCCTGTAACAGGATAATTTTGGCGTTATAATATTTTAAGAATCGTTGAAATATTTTGAATTTCCGTTAACATAATAATGTTATTCACAATGTTCTGTAACTTCATATGTTTAAAAAAATCGATTACAGAAATAAATTTTTAAGAATTCGCGTGATAATGAAAATATAAGGCTGATAATTACACAGGTTCGAAAGAAACTAGCGGATTAAAAATCTGAGTGTTATATCCTCAGGAAACTATACAGTTTTTTCTACTAAAAGATTCGGAATGCATAACACGTTATGAATTTTCATATATGTGAATTGTGAACTGAGAACAAATTCAAGAACAAGTTTTTTGTTATGCAAATTATTGAGACTACGTTGCCTCTACGTCTCTCGTAGGTCGTGCTACGAAATCATTAAAATTCTTTCTTGTTCTCTAAACATTTAGTGCAGAACAGAAATGTTCATTTTTTATTGCAT
Source organism: Pharmacophagus antenor (assembly GCA_018245475.1). Taxonomy (NCBI): domain Eukaryota; kingdom Metazoa; phylum Arthropoda; class Insecta; order Lepidoptera; family Papilionidae; genus Pharmacophagus; species Pharmacophagus antenor. The sequence continues at coordinate 4,980 of DWQX01004064.1, forward strand.
CCGTTTTTAAAATATTTACTCTTAAACTATGTCTGATTGTACTGTAAATATTATACTACTATTCATAATCATCCCCTGATTTGTGTAGAATTTAAACAATAAAAACGTAAATACAAACGGACAAATATTTATGTAAGTGATTATAAAATGTTACTTTATGGATTGAAATTTTCTAAGATTCTGCATCGAAATAATTTTCATTTCATTAGCGTGATTAAATGTTGCAATGTTGTTAGAGAAACTTTTCAGTTGGAATAATAAACAGGGTTGCCTGGATGAATGAAAATATTCTAGAAAATTGCGATAAGTTTATTTTAACTAAATAATTACTTTTATTAGTGTGTTTTAATCTTATTCTATTAAAAAAATATTTATAATATATTGAAATATCGTTTGAAATACTAATAATTTATATCACTTTTTATCATAAATGATTACGTACAAGTTATATTAACGTTTTAAAGTGTTTCATTTAACACCAGGGCGGGGCACATAGCTTGCCATCTTGTACTTTCTGATCATCTAGACTTCGAGTCTAAAATACAAAAAAAAATAGATAATGACCAATGACATTGTACTTTTAACTTAAAAGTATTTAAGGTGTATTGTAACTTAAGTATTATTATGATATCACGTATTCAGCCCGAATTCTCAATAGTATGATTGGCGAAACATAACGCTGTTAAAGCACCATAATTGACAACTTGGGATTACTAAGTAGCCAGTTTGTTAAACGCATCACTTAAAATATTGTGAAAGACGCTTGTATCATGGTAAAGATTATTAGATTTACGACGCTATTCTCAAGTAAAGGAAACAATGGAAGGAAGCATAACCCGTTTTTGTTATTTCGCGATTAAATAAACAAACCTGACTGCCTCCTTGGCGCAGTGTTTTAGCCGCTTGCCTTGTAACGCGGAAGCCCCAGGTTCGATTCCCGGAACATAGGAGTAGTTGAGTCTGGAGGATGATAAGGTTTTTCAAACCCGACTGGCTAGCTACCACCCTCAATGTCGATCTACCGCCATAACAGCATTTGCTTTGTTCGGGCAGTCACGCATGTGAGAGCCAGATGTATTTTGGGCGAACACGCTTCACCATCTACGACCTCATTATCACTTATCATCAGGTGAATTCGAGGCCAATTGTTAACTCATAACCGATAAAAATAAACTCTGACTGAAGTCGTTTCAAAAAAGTCTACATTTCACCAATTATTTCGGGCGCGCATAAAAATGAATTTGTTTTAAAACCTTTTTTTCAGTGTTCAAAACAATTTATTGTGACGTCATTTGTTTGTTTGTTGCAAGAACAAAAGGCTTTCAAATCTCGCGTCGTAGCACTGAAGCGGTGTTATTCTCGTGATGTAAATCGAGCGCCCTCGTGACACGAGCTCGGCGGCGCAACGCGCTGCACTCGGCGGAAACTCCTTTGCAATGTTAATTTGCGAGTTGCGACGTACCGCATAACCGTCGGCGTAACTTTGCCCACAGCATTTCCGCAATTTAAACATAAACGTGGCAACGATGTGTTGTTTAATACACCGTGAATGCGTGCGTAAAGAATTTGTTACACTTTTATTATTATTATTATTTTAATTTTAAATTTTACTGCACTCAGGATTTCAAATGCCTCGACCGTAATTTCATTCATATAAATTAAGCAATTAAAACGTAATCGAGGCAACGTGTCGTATTAAGAAATTGTAATTCCGTATATTTTTTTCTAAATTACACCGCGCTCAGGAGCCTAATATTTGTTTGCCTACAAGAAGACAATTAAATATTTTTATTGAATAACATCGTAAGCACAAAAGCTTTCCCAGTTATTCAAAGGGAGATTGATTATTTTACTTAATAATTCGTTTTTCAGAACAACACACTCAAATATTTAATTTGCCACCTTTTTAATTAACTGTAATATAAATTATCTCAAAAGTGCATAATTTGTTTTTGGTCACAGAGTCATACATATATACACGCACGCAGATAAACATGAATAAAGAATAGTTTGTAAGCTGCAATGAATAATATTGAAAACTTTACAAACTTTTACAGATTTTTCAAAAGTATTTACATATAAAAGATCAAGTGCGTACTTACCCGGTGTTACAAGAGAATCAAGAGTCAATAAAAGGGGTATCAGGTAAACCGTGTAGATATATATATATGTTTACTACATTAGTTTCGGTGCACTTCAGTTCAGAAGACATTATTATTTATACACTACCGGTTCACCAGGCGGCAGGAATGAGCGGTACCTACCTGAGCGATCGTAACAATGGGAACATAAGTTCCGAACTTTGTGTTACACTAATAAATTACGGTTCTTCAGGTAATGCGTCAAGTAATTAATAGATGGGAGTGGATGTCACTATACATTAGTTTAGTTTTAAGACCGCACTTAGTTGTTTACATAAGAATTTTGCATAAAGAATTAAATAAATAAATCTGAACCCTCATAAATAAATCTATAATTATTAAAGCTAATTCATTGACTGATTGATCAACTTACAGATCAAACACTTATTCTAGAGATATCGAATTTGGAAGGTGTGACGTTCTTTGTGATGTAGACTAAGAAAAGTTTTTTTGAAGCGGGCAGGTGACTACTAAACAAATAGATATACAACTGAATACATTAAGTCTTTAACAAAAATCAAAATTATAGAAGACAATTTAACTAATGTACTCGTGGAGATCGACAGCTCTCTCTGCGCTGTAGACAATCGGAATTATATTTATCATTGATAATATTTTTCTCCGAATCAAAGGTATCACAAACTTCCCATTTGTGAGTTACTATGATCGTGTTTCTTCATAGTAATCGACTTGGGAAACTTTCGATGCGAGAAATAAGCCACGCTCAGTTACACTTCGGCTCGTTCACATGCCTATATTGGATTAAATAGGGAGGCGCTCCTATCGATATTTACATTCGGACGATATCGATAATACTGATTAATGTATTTTTTTTTTCCTAACTTAGATAAGCTTATTATTGTGGATTGATATTAAGAAATATTTCTAAGAGTGGTCTGAAATAGATTTTCGACTTCATTGTACATGTGAATTAATAGTTTATTACTGAAACTATTCTCGGTAAAAGATAAAGTGTTTTATTTTTTCTTTTAATAATGAAACATCCCATTTATGGATGTTAATATGATATGAAACAATTGAGTTAAAGATATGAAATTTGAATTAAGTAAAGACAGAAGAATTCTTATGACATCAGTTATTAGAATTTCTTAACAATAAAATTTTAGTGAAATATGTTATGCTTGAACTGTATACAGCTTTAATGGATTCGACTGATTAAAATAAAAAAGGAATTTATTCGTCGGCATATATATTAAAAATATTGAAGCTGTACATGAACACAAACATTTGTAATTTGTAAGTTTCTATTTCTTTAATATCTAATCAATACAAAAATAATGTAGAGTAAAAAAAAAGAAATAGATATGTGAAAAGATTCTTAACCAGTCATCAATTTGTCTACGATATTTTATAAGAAATAACTAGTCTAAATTCTAAATTCAAATAATTTAAAATAAAAACTGAAGGTTACATTTCAGCAAAATTAAAGCTCTGTATTAAAATATATTGTAACTAATACAGTAAAAAGAAAGAAAAATATCGTTGGCTGTTGATATTCTGTAGTAGTTTTAAATTTGATTAAAAACAAAAATGTACATTTTTTAAAAACATCGCAGAGTCGTATCAACAGCCCGCGCGTTTTCCCGCGCAACCGCGTACCATAGTCCTCGCCGGAGTCGTGGGTGGCGCACGTGTTAGGCATACGCATCCGGTACATACCCTGTCGGTGACTGAACGCTAACGTACGGTCCCTAGTGCAGTGGTCGTTCGAATTTCGAATTGTTAACTCCTAACGCATAAAGGGGTAAGTGTTATTTTTAATATCTATGTTTTTGGAATTTTACTTTGATATATTATTAATATTATGTAATTTATTAATTATAAGTGTATAATTGAAAATAGAAAATAACAATTAATTTAGGAAAGTGAAGTTTTGATGTTATAATTTTTAATGTATTTTTATAAATAAAATGTATTTTTCAAAAATTAATAAATCTAACTATTTAAATCATCTTCAATTCGTAATTTCTAGTCTTTTTAAATAAATTAAAGCGGGTTTAGATATAAATAAATATTATGACATAATAGAAATAGTTTATACAACAAACGTATGTATAAAAATATTGATTGTTAAAATTTAATTACTTCAAAATTTTCAATCTTCTGTCCCTAATTTTTAAAATTTCGTAACAAAAAGAATCGATATTTGTTTAAACTATTTAATGAAAATCATTCGACTTTAAATAATTGTTACTTTTTCCAATTGAAATATTTTGTATAAATCGAATATCAAATATATTCAATTTTAATACAATGTACTTAACACTGTTAAATGAATTCATTCATTTGCGTTTCTATTCATTCCGCCCGGATAAAGTCCGGTCCGCATGTCGGACAATGCTGTCGGAATTAAAAAGCGACGTTTGGGCAGTGTCCGACAGTCATATTGAAAATGAAAATGTCATTTCCCGACCAAAATAAATTACTTTTTGCAGTGGCATGCCTATAATGCAAAACAATCACTTAAATACTCATAAGCAAAAATTATACCACGATGTGTTTTTTTTAATCTTTTAAATACATTATTTTATTATTTTTTTATTTTATTCATTACTTTTAATTGACATAATTTCTTAAGTAAGTTAAGCCGAAACTTTTTTTTTTTGGTTGGTTTAGTTTGAAAATTTTCGCTTTGTATATGGCCACTGGCATAGAACATATTCGCGATTTCGTATTACGTAATGTGACTCAAATTTCGGCACAAAATTAGATACGTTTTTTGATGCAATTAATAAAATATTCTGCATTTATTACAAATGAAACATAAACAGTGATAAAAATATTGATTACAACAAATCGTACTGAATAAATAAAAAATCAGTATAAATAATGGAATATAATTATAAAATCATTAATGGAACTAAGCTGTTATTTGCGAGCAAAATCTAAAAATAAGAACAAAGAATCATTATTATTTTCTGAAGACTATAAATCAGAAAAAGTATGTTACACATATTTTATTCTGCTTTAAATACAGCTACCTCTATTAACATTAATAAGGAACTGATGTACTCGTATGCCGCTTATAAATGAAATGACAATTATTGTCATTTTTCAACAAACAATATTAATCTGATGTTATAACAGCATTGCTGTGTTGTGGCAGCTAAACAGCCAGATTAATCTTGATAAACACGCTTCACCGTCTACGGCTTCATTGTCGCTTAATTTATTATCTATCATGTCTTAAAAAAAAAACAACCAATTCGGTTGTGTTTGACCGTAGACCACGACATTGGTATTTTTTTTTATTCAAAAAATAAATGTGTACAATTATCGAACAAGGCGATAGTTTGTAAGTTTTTCAGTCAAAATAGGCTTTAGCTATAAGAGACAGCAATGTTCTACATATGGGCAAGCGTCGGCGATGAAAATCCTATTAATCGGTTAGCGGTCGGTGAAATCTTATTATGTAAAGTTTAGTTCAAATGTTACCTCATTGTCGATAAAAATAAACAGGTAAAAGTCCATCGGTTCGTTGCATATATATAAATTCTTAAACACTGAACGGCTCGGGGTAACCGGTGACCGGCACCTGAAGACCACTTACAATTAAAATGCACGCAAAATGTCAACGAGTATTGATTTCCCACTAATAACGTTAATGTACTTGTGAAATATTAAGTTTTAAGACCATATCATTAAAACGTATAGAAAGTTATATTTATAATCATTAATCGAATAATATAAGAAATTAAATGCGTAAAGTGGTGGCGTTCAAACATGATAATTATAATATTAATAGTTGACATGTGTTTCTTTTCAGCTGTTAATATTGGATGTGACTGTTAAAGGTCACGTAAGAACGAGAAAGGCTGCACAAGTAGGTTAGAACTAATTGGTTGCATAGAGTCCTCCCTTACCCTTTATTTATATTTACGCCTGTGCGAAGGGTACCCCTTACGCTCGTGGTGCTAACGCTTGGGTTGGTAATTGGGTTAGGTGGAATGGATTACGTTTGGATTGCGTTACACTGGATTAATTATAAATGTGAATCATAATTATGTTTTAGAGGAATAAAGATTAACGCCCAATTTTGTTATGTTTTTATAAAATTAAATTTCGATTTCAATCATTCAACATCGGTAATGTTAGCATTATAAAAATAAGAAAATTCATGAAACTGTAAACAATATCTGATATAATAATTTCAACCTTAATATAAATAGACACAAGATTAAATCTCTAACTTTTGTTTTTGTCTGTAATTTACATTGTTTATTGTATGGCGAAAAATTTAAATATCGAGATTGGACTATTCAATGCGAAATAATTTTTAGACTGCTATATTTTGTGCTCTCTGCACTTTTGTTAGTTTCTGCAACCTAAGGGTGACAATCAAAACCCTATTATTGATAGAAAATTGAAATTATTTATATATTGTGCATATTTATAGTCATTACAGCAATAAAAGTAAAATAATACTTACAAGAAACATTGAATTATAGGCGTTTAAGGTACGGAACCCTTTAGCGGTACGAGCCCGACACGCACTTGTCATCTATTTTGCTTTGTTTAAATTCTCTTATCAAGCGAAAAGGAGTATGGGATTGTATGTAATACGTTTCTTAATAATTATAAAGAATAGAACTAAAGCAATTTTATAAAAGTTAAAAATTGTTGTACATTTTATAAATAAATTAAAAAGTAAAATGAGTTACATTACAAATAACAAATGCTGTACACAACGCTGAAGTAAGTGCTGTTTATCGGAACGAGAAATACAATTGGACGGCTTATATTTTTCCTTTTCCAATGGCAACACAAAGCGAAACTCGTTCGTTATAGCATTGCGATAGATTCGCTGCTATTCGCCGTTGAGCACGTCTGCATTGTCAGGCCGTGCACGTGGCGAAGCTCCTTGAACCGGAATTATGAGATAAAAAAAGAACGTTGCATTTCTTTCTCTATTTAAAAATGTTTCCAATGCAATTTTATAAACGGCCGGTGAACTGTAAATCTTTACAATTTGTAAATAGTTTTTTTATGTAATCTTTATTTTGTTACTCAATTAGTTGTATTTACTAGAAGAAAACAAAGGTGCATTTTAAAAGTAAAATAAGATTTATGAAATAATTTATTTACAAATTAAATTGTGAATAACGTTTATTTAATAATTTCTTTTAATTATGTATTTGTAAGTAAATTCGATAAATACTTCAAACGAACCAAATTCTTCCGAAAGGTGACTTTTCCATATGCTAAATAAGATTAACGGTTGGGTTTTAGTGCGTAAAAATCACCCCATAACCCATCTCCTTTCATGGGTAATTCTTCAACAAGATACCCTTGTTAAACATTATCCTTTCAATACAAAAATGTTATATTTTATTATTGGTTATACAGCATTTGAAATCTAGTAAAAATTCCTTCACAATCGTTTTCCTTTGAACGTCTGAAGAAATATAACTGTATGCAAATTTACATTCAATGTGCTGGGTTGAACGAATGGCAATGCAAAATATTTCATTGCGTAACCGTTACCACAGCGTCGAAAGCAAACTCGTGGCTACGACTGTTAACATACCTTCTGGTTGAATACATAGTGAACGTTATAGTACTCCTGTTGATGTAAATATGATTATACCTTATATTCTTGTTTCGAACGGAAAGTAAAGTGGATTAAATTAGCTTGTGTGCATCACATCATATGATATACTCTGTCTCTTGATTCTTGACACATTATACAAATGTATGCGAATTATACATCTGCACATAGTTATTACTCGGATTGTATTGATTAATTATTAGTTGAACTTTTAGTCAACAGGTGGCGTTTAAATAAATTTATTAATGTGATTTAGTAATGTCGTTGAAAACTTTAGTATAAGTAGAAAGAAAATATTTCATTTTGATGAATATTTTTATTATTATTGAATCATTATTTATTGAGTAATATTATTTCACTAAATATTACAAATCTCATCATCTGGCATATCACCGTCGGGGATTTAGATATTTCATCGTCAGTGCTACTTATTAAACAACCTTTCTTTAATTCAAATACTTGGGAAGGGTAACAGTCATAACGACAAAAATACTGAAGCTAACAAGTGTTGCCAGATGAACTGACAACTTGCCGTTTCTTGCTCGTCGTTCATACAAACATCGAAAAAAAATAAGCGTCGGGTAGAACGTATTAATATATAAACATTGTTTTTATTATGAAAGCAATAATATATTAATTGTTAGTATAATTATTTTATTTAGGCAATCGCCTCAGTATAACTGTAAATTATTATAATTTATAGTTTTGTGGTTTAAATCCAAATATTCGTTACATTCAGAAATTTTACAACCGCTATTAATATGCCTGATACGTTAAATGTAACTCCCAAAAACGACCTTGCATACATAAAGATAAGAGTGGTAATAGGTTACGTGGCTAAAGATAAATGAAATTAGGGTCACGCCGATTTTAGGCGGTTTCTACCTCATTTGGCCCGTCCGTCATACTTAGCTGGGCGAGGTTAGACCGCAGGATTTTGAATGTATAGAGAATTTAATCTGCATACAACATATTTTTATTACAGGGCATTGATTACTATTTTAAAGAAAATTTTCGTAAATAGAATTTATGCATAGTCAACATAACATAAATTATGATTGCATAATAATGTAAATTTCGTTTGAAACATTAGTTTGATTACATTTATGTTTCGCATGATCGTACCCTTCGCTCTGCATTAAATTTTCCTCTTCTTGTACATTCCTCTTCTTTCTTCCGAAACTTTTTTACTGCTTCGGCGGTTCGTCTATGGAACTCTTTAATTGTCTATATTCGTCATGATCAATCTCTATTATCTTTTAAAAGATTACTTGCTCAACATTATTGCTAAAGTACTAAGTGTAACACTAGATTTTCCGACACATTTTTGTGGTTTTTTTTTTTGGACTCTGTAGTGATTTTGTGCATTATAGTATTCCTATATTTCGCAATAAAATGTACAGAACAATGTTGCCAGAGGTAATATAAAAATGTCAAACGCATATAGGCATACAAAACTTTATCTAGTGTTGGTCCGTCAAAATGACGGCTCCAGTAAATCTAGTGTTAAAGAATAGAAATATAATACATATTTTTTATATTTATTCTTTTCGTTTGCTGTCATCATCAGAGACTTTGTATTATCTTTTGTAAATCCAAGTGCACCATTATTTCTGTTTGTTTTTATTTTATTTTTTTAGTGTTCTGTCTGAAAGAGATTGCTTTCATAGCGATAAAACCGCGCATTGTACGTGGGACACTCAGAAAGTTTTGCGACACTAAAAAAATGTTCTTTAGGTAAATGTATTTTTAATACATTTTTTCACAGTATTCTCCACCAACCTCTATACAAAGTTTCATGCGTCTGCACCAGTTTCCGAAACACTTTTTCCAGTCCGCAGCAGACACCTCGTTTACAGCCTGCTCGAACGCTGAAAGCGCTTCATCCGACGACGAAAATTGTATCTCTTTGAGCTGATTTTTTATTTTTGGAAACAAAAAAAAGTTACATGGTGCTCGGTTAGGGCTGTAAGGAGGGTGACACAGGAGTTTCACCGGTTTGCTTTCTAGGAAGTCCCTCGTATTGAAAAAGCTCGCGATAAAATTTTCCTACCGCTTCTAGGTCCCTTTACTTTGGTAGACGTTAATTCGTTTTGAAGCACCCAAACCATGGACTGGCACTTCTTTTCTGGATCGTATTGATAAATCCAGAATTCATCACCTGTAATGATGTTGTAAAAACGCCGAGACGAGGCTGCTTCAAATTTTTCTATCATGGCACCATTCCACCCTTGCCTGCTTCTGAACATCGGTGAGCTTCTGCGGCATTCAGCGTGAAAGTATCCTCCGCACCCGAAGGTGCACGTGTAGAATATCGCGAAGGCTTCCTGATCCAATCTGCAGTATACGCTGAATCTCTCGGTATGTAACTCGACTATTGTCTTGGATCAATTTTTTCAATACTAGCACGTTTTCTTCCGTAACAACCGTCAAAGGGCGACCATTTCTGTCTTCATCCCCCAAAGTTAATCGACCACGCTTAAATTTATTATACCAAAGATACACTGATGCCTCAGAAGGGCTTTCATCCATGAAGAAAAAATATTAAGTCCGGTTCCAGGCGACACTTAAAATTGTAAAAAACCATTGCGCGAAAATGTTCTCAACGCGAATCCATTTTTCAATGTGACAGAATAATTGTAATTACCTCGCAAAAATGTGGAGGTAAGTTTTGAATTTGGAATATACCTATTTTTACTTAATAATCATATTTTTAAATTATAACAGGCCAGTCTCACATACATAAAATCGTTTTCTCGCAATACTTTTTGAGTGACCTGATAAATTTATGTAATCATTTATTTTTAACTGTATTGTAACTTTTGTGGTTTTTTGTTTAGTGTAGAAAAAAACATATTATTATTATTATTATTAAAGTTTGAATTCTAAGATGAGTGCATTTTAGTTAATTGTGTAAAGAAATTTAATGACTACCAAACTCGTTCATAAGTATAATCATTTAGTTCGTACTCAGTTATTACATTTAGTATCGGATAAACTGTAGCCGAGTGATTCAGAATGTCATCATGATCGTGTTAATCAGATAAATCAAATACTCCACGAGAATAAAATTTTAAAATATAAAAATTAACAATTAATACCTTGATATGAATCGAAGTTGTCGCAGGTGGGTACGAAAATGGCCCCGACACCTATTGTGTCGGGGTCCGAGTTGGAGGCGGCCACGGGGTGTCTTCGCACCAAGAAGACCGCCCCTGGCCCGGATGGCGTTCCTGCGCGGGTGCTCGGCATTGCGGC
>DWQX01004065.1:0-15944 GCA_018245475.1 Pharmacophagus antenor
GGGATGTCTAGTGTAGGCAGTGGTTTAACGCTCGATCGCGATTTGTATCGACCGGTCCGCCCGGACGACGGGCCGGGGAGACGTGTCCGACGGCCGAAACACAGCGGCGCTACCGTTCGGCCGGCGGCGGGTCGATATCGTCGGAGGTTGGTGGATATAGTGGTTTGAATGTATCCCCACCGCCGTTTGGAATGCGCCACGCGGTCCCGTAGCGCGCGGAGCCCTCGTGGTGCAAAGCAAGCGGTAAACCACTGCTGTCGAGTTTGTTTTTAGAGGTATATTGTTATCACAGCAGCGTTATAATCTACTGCTAGGCAGTAGCGGATTACTACCTTCCAGTCAGTCTTAAAGGCGCTGCAGCCAATAATGTAACTACACTAGCATCACACGGATTTGTCCAGTTCTCTCTTTCGATGCTCTTTATATGTTAATTACATTGGTTAATTGCGTTATTATTTCATTAAACTATATATGGTTATGAGGCACTATTTTTTCAATCTATACACTAATTAGAAGCATTTTTTGTAGTTCCTTATTAAAATCTAGGAGTTTACAGGATTAAAAATATTTATAATAATTGAACCATACATAGATATATATATAAATATATATATATACAGTCTTCGCATGAAGCATGCATGCAGAAATTTATGTTAAATTATATGTCATGCATTTATTAATTAAATGGACACAGCATTTTTAGAACATTTTGATTCTCATCCGATTATTAACTCGAGTGTTCAAAGATCAACAATTTACAGTATTTATGTACAATACTAGTATATAATTATACAATACTAGTGCGTTAAAAGATGAAATAGTGGACCATGTTATGGAGTTGAACATAAATAAATAACTATAACACATTACATGATATAGCGATTACGTCAATCGTAATCAATGAGAGGACACAAGTGCGATACGGCAACGTCTCTAGAAAATGTTTGTAAATGCTGTGATGGCTCCCAACGATATATTGTGACAATAAAAGACAAAGGACGCTCTACTGGTATTGCTTAAAAAGCAAAACGATTCCCGTGTTGTTAAGGCACGTTCTAGTTTCAATGATATTAGTTGTACAAGTGTCGGAGTGGGCTCACCTTCCTGCGGATCGGTTTTGGTTTCTCGGCGGGCGGCGGGTTGAGGCGGGGGTCGTTCGCGCGCGCGCAGTACGGCTTGCCGGCGGGGCCGGCGGGGCCCGCGGGGCGCGTGGGCTGCGCCGCTGCGCTCTGACTGCTCTGCCCCATCAGCACGCCCGACAACAAGACGCTGTTGTTCGAGTCCATGTTGTTCACGCGGGTGAGTATCTCTTGAACACTTTTCAACTCGTCCACCGGCGTGCTGCCGTCCTTATCGAACAAACTATTGTCTAAACTTGTAGTCCTGTCTATCGCACTCTTTATTATGGACATGTTCGGTATGTTGTCGTTTATTGGGCTGTCTATTTTGAACGAACTGGTCATGTTGCTGAATATGCCGGAGAAGAGGCCCGCGGAGCTGAAGCGTGTCGAGAACGGCAGGCCGGAGTCGAGCACCGACGGCCGGTCCGCGGGGAGAGCCTGTCGCTCGACGGGGGAGGCCGGCCGCTCCGCGGGGAACACTTCCTTCTCTGTCCCCTCGGGCCCGCTGCACGCTATGGGGGAGGGCGGGGCCTCGTCGCTGACGACGTTCGTTGGCGTCATGGGCTCTTCGGGCAGAGGTATGGCCTCGGGCGGCAGTATCGACGGCATGGGGCTCGGCTCTTCGGGCAGCGGTATGTTCTCCGGCGCCGGCAGGTGGATGCTGTCCGACGTCGGCAGCGGTATGGTCTCCACGGGCGGCAGGGGTATGTTCTCGGGCGAGACGTGCATCTTCATGTCGTCGAGCAGCGAGTTGCTCTCGTCGTGCAGGTCGCCGTTCAGCTCGCACGACTTGCAACCCGTGTCGTTCTCCGTGCGCAGCTGGATGCTGATCCGGTCGTCCACCATGTTGAGGTCGAAGTTCAGGTTGACCTTCTTCCGCTTCTCCTTGGGCGGCTTCTTGTTCCTGCTCTTCAGTATGAGTATGTTCTCCGTGTGGAACGAGTGTATCTTCTTCTGTATGTCGTCCATCTCGTCCCGCTGCGGCGACGAGTTGCCGCTCGTGTCCGCCGACTGCGAGCTGTGCACCTTGTCACTGGGACTCTCCGAGCCCTTCAGCTCGCCGTTACTGTTCTCGTTCTCTTGGATTTTCGCCTGCGTTATGATCGTCGTGTCTATGTCCATGGGCACGGCCTTGTTGTAATTGCTCTCCTCGATGTCCAGGTTATTGTTGTGGGAGCCCATGCCCCCCGGCCTCAGCACGTCCGGCGGGCACACGTCCTCCGGCGTGGGCACGCCTATGATCCTCCTGATGTTCTCCGTATCGTGCGCAACTTTAAGGTCCACATTCAGCACGTCGTGCTCCATGATGCACTGGTCGTCGGAGCCCTGCCCGCTGTCCGACCTGGTCCTGTCTCTGCTGTACATACTTTCTAGAATATTCCTTTTGTACTGTCTCGTGATCGACTGGCTGTCGTCTTTGATAGGGGAGTCTTCCGAAGTCAAAATCGGCGATGTATCGTCCAAGCACTATAGAATAATGGTTATTAGAAAATACACAAACGAAAAAAAATACACTGTGTCGATAAATGTAGACGGACTTACAGGTACGATGGGGTTTTGATCGCAACTCAGCGACTCTCTCGCCAATCTTCTTTTCTTCAGCGGCGTCACCATTTCGTTGGGTGGTGATTCTGCAACAAACACGTCTATTTGTAACATAGTAAAGATTTCGTTCAGTATAATGAACAGATAACAATGCTTACAGACAAAATCGACTACGGCAGGGGGTCTGGTATGGTAACTATAAATGAATATATTGAAAGCCAATTTTGTATGTAAGCACGAACGATGTACAAGAACACAAACCGATAGCGGGCGAGTCGCTCTCTTCGCTGATCGCCTGCCTCAGCCAACGCTTCTTGGCGCTGTGCTGCGGCAGCGCTGCCGGCGTCGCGCCCGCCGCTTCCGTGGGCGTGCTGCGCGTCACCCGCCTGGCTTTCTTTGGCGGCCTATTCCTCTCCCGTCCGGGCGTCCTGGGCGGCGAGACGGTCGGCGAGTCCTCCTCGTGCTCCAGCTCGTGCCCGCCGCTCAGGTCGCCTATCATGGTCGAAGCGACCCTGACTAAGCTCTCCAGTGACGGCGCGGTGACCAGGGCCGGCCGGTACGGCGAGTGGTAAGGGGAGGGCGTGCGCTCCGGGGAGCGGCCGATCCACTCGGTCGCCATCGTCTTCTTCGTTTTGGGCAGCTTGAAAGCGGACTCCACCGAGCCGACGGCCGCCTCCACCAGGAGACACGCCGAGCTCAGGCCGATATCCTGCCAACGTGGATGATTGATGAAACTAAATGCCCTTGTTTAACTCTTAATCGGTAATTTGTTTCGTAAACACACACTGCAGGTGATGAAACTATTGAGCTATCAACTGATACTTTGCCCATGTTAAAATTTCTCATCTACAAATATAAAAACCTGTGTAAGCATCGTGCCTGTAAATAAATGTAATTAAAAACATGTTCAATGTAAACATTCTCTTTGTCCAATATAAACCAGTAAGAGATATGACAGTATGTTGACACACCTGAAATCAAAAACTGCCAGACGGATTTTTATGACATAATAATAATTATCAGTCACATTAATGGTTCATACACCTTTTTTCAGCGGGAACCGTTAATTACTTCATGACAATGGATTCTATTTATTACTCTCTAATCGCATATCATTTATTATTATCGTTCACCTCTAATACAGGCATTGGAGATTAGATTAGCAGTCTCCGTATGTCACCATTGAGACGTAGTTACCTCGGCGACCACATCGTGCGCCCGCTCCTCGGCCGCGGAGTGCGTCACCTCCATGGGTGGCGCGACCCTGGGCGGCGAGGGCGGCTGCGCCTCGTCGCCCGAAGTGACCATATCGCTGTCGGCAGAGTTGAGACGCCTCCTGTTCGACTGCGACGTCGTCCGAGCGCGTCCTTTGCGCCTGAATTAAAAAAAAAAAAAAAACCCAATTGCATAATGTTGCCATTTGTGTATGAATCGGTTTCGATTCACTTCGTGCAAAAACCTGTGTGCACAACGACGAGCGTGGACGACGGAGACAATTTTAGCATTCCTTGTTTCGGCAAAATATATGTTTTGACATATGAACGTGGTGGGAGACAAAGTCTGGTGTGTTACTTGAAGGATAACCATACATTTAATGGTACACACGTTAAGCCCTGTGAATAAGCGCGATCTGTTAGCCATACGTACTTTTTCCGTTTCTTAGAGTTAACTTGGATCTCCTCCTCCTCCTCCCTGTCGGCGCTGTTCGGGTGCGGGTCCGACTCCCTCCTCTTCTGCCGTTCCTTCACCTCCTGCTTACGCTGTTCCGCTTTCTCCATGCGTTCGAAAGCTTTCATTATCGCCTCCATCTTCCGTTCCTCGCGGGTCTGTGAAGTAATCAGCAATGTACTGTTTATTGTTATTTTATTTTAATAATTAGCCATTCCGTATTTCGGCGCGCTTACCATTTTCTTCTTGTCCTTCTGACTGGTCGCTCTCATCGGCAGCTTGTCCTGCGAGTCGTCAGTCTTGTCGTCTAAGGAGTCTTGATTGGTGCAAGCGGTCCTACTGGAGCGCGCGGACCTGTCGTGGCAGGCAGACTTGGCGACGACTTCCTTAACAGCAGGCTTCTCTTCCTCTACCTTGTGCACTTCCTTTGGCTTTTTTGCTTCCGTAATCTCCTCCTTTATTTCTTGCGGCAGTACGTTCTCAATCTTAAGGTGGGTCTGCTCTTTGATGATGTTCACAATTTCTTCCTTTATGATCGACGGCGGCAGCTGTATCGGCGGTAGCTGTATCGGCGGCGGTAGCTGTATCGGCGGCGGCGGCGGCGGCGGCGGCGGCGTTGGCGGCTCCTCGATCACCGGCTCCGGTTCGCGCACCTCCGGCTCCTCGGGCTCGTTGTCTTCAATCGTCGGTTCGATCTTAACAAAGTCCGGTTCATCGAGCTCCGGCTTCATTTCCTCTTTGGCCATTAAATCGATTTCCGTTTTGTAATCGTCGAACGATTCACTTTTAATCGGCTCGTCGAAGCACAGACTCAACGTCGTCTTCACCGGGGACATGGGCGGTAGTTCGTGTTTAATCGGCGATCTCTTCTCGGGCTTCATGTGCATGAAGGGCGGGGGGCTTCCCTTCACCGGCGTAGTGGGCGTCGGCACGAGCGGTGGCGACACGGGCGACGAGGAGCTGTAGCATCGATTCCTACTTCTCTTTTCTCTCTGCGGGTAGTCGACGCACCTCCTGGCGACGACGGGGTTAAGCCCGTTCACCTTGCAGTGCTTCGGGTTGCCGCAAGCGCAGGGCTGCTTGCTGCCGTCCGTGTCGTGGCCGACGGTGATCTCCGTGTTCGACTGCACGACCCCGACGGTCACCAGGTAGACGTGCAGGGCGCCCTTCGCGACGCAGTGCTGCAGCTCCGCGTTGGGCTTGCACGAGCGGCGCACGAACCGCGCCTCGTTGCCGTACGTCCGTGTGTCGATGCATATCTGCGTGTTGTCTTTGGGCAGCCTGTAGAAGAACACGAACGGCCCCGGCTTCTGGCTGCCCGCGCGCGCCGCGTTCTGCAACTGCGGCCTGTGCTGGTTAGATAACATATACTTTCCGCGCAATTCAATCACGGGCGTGTTCTCTTTCAGGTCCTTCGTCGCGATAAGTATTTTGCCGCCGGCGTGCGGCACCGTGGTGCACAGGTGCGCCGCGACGGCCGAGGCCACGCTCTGGGAGCTGCCGAGCTTGCTGCTGTACTTCATGATCTTCGCCCTGAGCTCGGGGCTGTAGTGGTTCGTCATCGCCACTTCGTAAGAGTCCTGCCAGTGCGACTGGCTCGCGAGGCCCGTGTTGTATCTGCCGCGATTGAACATGTCCTTTTTGCGTTTGACCCTCTTCTCGGCGAGCTTGCGCTTCGCACCCTTCCTCACCATTTCGGCTTTCTTGGGCCGTTTGGGGCCGCGCTTGGGTATCGCCGGCGCGGCGGCGGGCCGCGGCCGCGGCTGCGGCGGCAGCGCCGGCAGGCTGGAGTTGTACGTGGTGACGCATGAGCCGCTCGTGTTGGTGTAGGTGGTGACGGTGAGAAGGCGCTTACGCCGCTGCCCAGGCAGCCGGCCCGGCGCCGCCGACGACGAGTCCGAGTCGGAGGCGCCCAGCGCGCTCAGCTCCTCCCGCTTGCGCAGCTGTATGGCGCGCGCGTGCCGCCGGTCGACGGTGCGCGGCTGGCACAGCTCGCACATGTACGCGTCGGGGATGTTCTGCCGGTCGATGCCCATGCAGTCCACGTGCTGCCACTCGCCGCACCGGTCGCAGCATATCATGTAGCCGTCGTCGTGAGTGTAATCGCATATGCATCGTGTTTTCCCCTCATCCTCGCCTTCGGGAGCGGTTTCCGTGTCACTACCGCCTCTGGCGGCTTGCCCCCTGTCACCATCTATCGAAGATATAACCGAAGCAGCATCGTCATCTTGTGGGGGCGCAGACGGGGTAGGCTTGAAGGTGATAGTCCCCACCGGTATTGATGTAACAGGAGTGGGAGCCGCTGACGTCGTGGCGGGGACGGTTGTGGGCAATTCGTATGATGCTGTTGACATTATCACAGGAGAAGTCCTTTTCAATGGGCTTGTTGGTGCGGTTGTCGGTGAAGGAGAAACGATGGTGGGTGTGGAGGTTGTAACAGGCGGCAGTGGTGAGGAAACTGTTGGCTGTTTTTGTGCTGGCAGGGCATAGGTATGATCCAACATGATAAATGCCAAAGCCTGGTAGGAATACCTATGAAGTTCTTCGGACAGGTTCGGTCTTTCCTCCATTCCTATTATATCATCGGCAGTCATTAATGTAGATTTGTCACCACTGAAAATAAAGAGAACATTTCAGTATGCATTTTCAACATTTTTACACATACATAAGTGCAGAAATATATACTTACAAAACAATCCTTTTTTGTTGTATTGGTTTAACTTCTGGTGGTTCTTCACTAGGTGGAGCCGGTACTATTGTGTGGTTAATATTTGGACTTTGATGCAATATGAGCTTAGGCTGGGACAATGATTGCAATATTTGTTCGGTAAGCTGTTGATTGGCAGACACTTGAGAGACGGTAGACAACTGATTATCGGATGGGGCGTAGGTTTGTACATATCGAAGATTTGGAGTTGACCCAGATTGCACATAATGCGGACCCTTCGGTAGGTTTATGTTAAGTGGTGCAGTGGAAAGTAATACTGGACCACATGGAGATTGGAGCACCAAACGATCACCTTTCGAAACTTTTTGCAAGGACACCGATTGATTTTTCTGCGAGGGACTACCAACTTTCTGTATAATCTTCGAAGTGCTCGACTCCATTACACCAAAACTAGGTTTTTGACTCTTGTATGTGACACTTGTGACAGGCCACGTCTTCCCCTCTGACTTATGCGGTGCACCGGCCTGTTGTATGATTTTTATAGCTCTCGATTCCTTTTGACTTGAGCCTTGACTTGAGTTTTTACTATTTTTTAAGGTATTTAAAGACTTCCTTCCAGAGTGGACTGACATTTTGTTCGGTCCGGATACAACGCGAGATAAAATATGGCACTGCGTATTCCCAGACGAAACCGCCACCATGGCGTTTATGTTAGCACCATTATTTACTTTGTTTAATGTCTTGCTCACGTTTGCGCTTTTTGTGTATGCATGGCTATAGGAGATATTTTTTATGGGACTACTGTTTATTATAGTTGGAGAAAGAGATGAACAACCAATGAGGGACTGGCTTTTAGGAGGTTTAATACTCAACACAGTGTTGTTTAAATGCTTCTGTGAAACCATATTTGTGCTCAATTTATAAACATGATTTGGTGTTCCATAAATAGGGGAAGTGAACTCTTTATCTTGTGATATGTATTGTTGAGAATAATTAGGGCTTTTTGGAAGAGATATATTGCTTAGAATCTGAACTTTGGATGCTTTTGGTCGACCAATATAGTTGGTCTCAATGATATTTGTTCTTCTTCCCGCTTGGTTTGTGTCATTGACATAACTTTCACTGGTAATTATTATTTGGGATACACTGCCTGGTGCTCGATCTTCCTCGTTTTTATTTTCCGGAGCACTGGTTGTAAGAATGGTAGGCAACCATAAAGTCTGATTACCAGAGGCATCTTGTGCGACATTTTGAATGGCGGTTATGTTGCCAACTGCAGCATCAACATTAATTGTAAAGTTTTGAGGAAGTTTTGTCACGTTTTGTACAATTGCTGTGCTCAATGGGGCCTGAATTAATGTTGTAGCATTTTCTACATAGTTCCCATCACCAGAATCATCTGTTTCTTGCAATATAGGGTATGCTATGCGACCTACATTGTCTAAACTTGTTTCTTCAATCCTTACAATTCTGGATAAAGAGTCGACTGACATTTCAGCTTCACAGTTCTTATCACTAATATGAAATTCTACTTCTTTATCTACTTTGTGTATAGATTGGATAATACTCTCTGGATTAGTGGAATCAGGTTCGGGGTCACCTTCTGAAGACGATAAAGGTACGGCCCTTAAGACAGGAGTCCTTATACTGGACACATTCATATTATCTTTTAGTTTGTGATCCAAAACATGCTCATATATATTTTCACTGGAGGTGGTCGGCCCGTAATCCTATAACAAATTATTGTAATATTTAGTATGTTGCAATAAAACCAATGAAGGAAAATTACTTAAATAATAAACAATTACCACAAAGCATTATCGACATATTCAAATGCAGTTCAAAAGCATAAGTTGTTATATATCTAATATTATTCAATGAATGCATTATCATACAATCAACATAATATAGTAAGTACATGTTAGAATGACAACTATATCAAATGCCCTCATTCAGCCATAACTTTAAACTGATAAATACACTTCAGGGCCATATTTCAATTAGGTACAAAATTGGTATACACTACTTACCGATATTTAATCCTTAAAGTAATATAATTGAACATAGATGAGGTGTACAATAAAAACTGTTTTATTTTAAATGTTTTTATTTCATATGTTTGTAATTTTAACAGCTCCAAAGGGATTTAAATTAGGATGACATTAGTTTTTACTTAGGTTTTTTCTTAGGTTTACACTAGCAGAGGTACAAGAAATGATCTTACATTTGTATGTGATAAATTAACAATTGGAAAAATGGTATTACTCACTTGCCGGGCCGCAGGTTGATATTCTGATGTAGCAGACATGCTGAGAATACCATCTTGGGTTGAACCCCAGATGACACGGCGGAGTGCCCCTCTAGGCCCCCAAACTTAATTACGTGACTGCAATCGAAAACCGACTTTTTACCCTCACATCTTCGTAATCCTCATAATAAATCGCGTTGTACATCTTTACGCTCATAGCAAAATATTTTTAGTCCACAAATACAGACATTAGACAGCCGAGGTCATTGTTCCAGAAAATAGCCGAAAGTCACTCTATTTCGTTTCCTACGGGAAAATATAAAGGATAACACAAAAATAAATTGCAATAAAGACGCTTGATCGCCTAATAAGAGACAAATAGATAGGTTAAAATTCACTGCCGCCATTATTGTGGCACGAAAACGAAATGTCTCTAAACATCAAAAAAGTAAACACTAACCTAAAACTGAAATTTAAAATGAAAATTAATGAAAGCTTTGTAAAAATATTCGTAATTAGTATCATTTTATGTTAACTAATTCCGCTTAGCAACAAAGAAGTGAAAATTAAAAGTGCATATTAGAATGAGGTTCGTACATTAATAACATTTGAAGTAAAACAATAATGAATTAAATATTACAAATTTACTTAAACAAATACGATACTTTAATAAGAAAATACCTTCTACAATAGTAAACTGACAACATCACAATAGTTATGCCATGAAATCCAGATGTAAACACTTTTAGAGAAAATATTATACGTAATTAATACTAACCTTTTCGTTATCGAATTATTAACACCTATGATGCAGCGAAACTGTTTCCGTTAAATAACTGCATATCACATATGAAATAGGCCTCAAAGTCTGAAACTACGACCAAAACATTCACAAGAGTCGAAGATGGCGGCCATTGCATTTTCTTGATACAAAACAACGGGGGGTTTCACGGATCATGTCTAAATACCTAGTACTTCCGGTCAATTAAAGTTATTATTTTTTTATTATAATCTAGCAAACATAATTTTATGTATTATAAAACATACATATCAGAAAATTATTAATATGTATTTTTTAGTACACTGTAGTAATTGTTTATGACAAATTATTTATTATAATAAAAAAGTATATTATGTGAACAGATTTTTTCATAGACATAAATGCAATAACTTCTAAGAATGTTTGTCTATGAGTATACCATAGAGTTCTTTTTATACTTATAATAGTCATAAACAAAACAGATTTTAGTTTTAATTTTGGCGATTGATAAATGCGTTCATAAATAAGATAACAATACTACAGACAAAATATAGGATTAAATTTATCTCGAAATACTTCATTTATATATATTAAGCATTTATTTAAAAAAATGCATGCAAATTGTTCAATAATTAATGTAAATAATGTAGATCTAAATTCAATTTTAATTTACGTGCTTGCTACTTGTAATTAAAAAATCTATGATTTTTTACAAAACAAATTATTTTACACAGTATACAAAAATCTTTACATTTCAAACAACCAAATTATATTTCTCAATAAATGAATCGATATTTAAGAAAAATTTGTACATATTACTACTTAATTAAATTTTATATTTATTGTATGCACTTTGTACACTGAAGAAAAAAGGAAAGTAGTCCTGAATAAAAAAATAATAAACTGTTGTGTCATATTTTCATAATAAATAAATAAATTTAACTTATATTCAATCATAATCCTAAGTGGGGGGCATTTCTTGCTGAGAATTAATATTTTTTTCCAATATGTAAAGACATGTATGTTAATAAAATTTGAAGCCCAATTTTTCAATAAATCTAAAAATTATTTTAGTAAGAGATTACATCAATAATTAATTCTCAAAAACTTTTCTTTAACTCGACACAATAAATAAATAATCAGCACGAAAGGTGTAGTTTTGATTAAATTTTCTGTATTATTTACTAAAAAAAAACAGCATATTAGATCATTACACTTATATTTTAATGAGTCTTTGTGAAGTGCCTATCAGTGTATAACATCTAAGATATGAATTAAAACTTTAAATTTCATAATTAAATAGAGTCATTATTTACAAATGAACCTATAAAATACTGGATTTAAAAATAAACTTAAAATTTTAATAAACTTCTAATTGAAGTACATTTAAATTTCAATTCCAGTGTGAAGTGTTTAAATTCAATTTTAAATATTTCACACTAATTGCAAAAATTTTCATTAGTGTAATGAAGATAAAATTTTTTTTAATATTTTCACAACATTTATTTAACTGTTTAGGTGGATAGTATTGTAACTGTTAATTTTTCATAATTGTATAGTTTAAATATATATTTAATTACTTTAAAATAAAGCAATTCAAATCGGATGTAATGACAAAAAATTATTTAATTTTATATTAATGAATTTCTGGCAGCATTAACCTGCATGCTGTCAGCGCACGTTTTCGTAATTTGAAGAGGTTATATTTTTGCTGTGATATAAAATGAACGACTTTAATATCAATGATAGCGAAACAGACGTTGACTCTGATGAAGAGGTATGTTTTTCTATTTCATCGATGATATCACGTCGACTAATTCGAATGTTTGATTATTAATTTCTATGTTATGATTTTATTTATTGCTATTTATGGACCAAACACTTTTCAAAACGTTTTTAATGTTATGTTCTTAAATATTTAATAGACTATTTATGTTTTAAAGTTACAAGAAGCATTTGCCAAAGGTATTTTAAAGCCGGGCCTAAATGAAGAAATAGAGAAGACTGTCAAAAATTACATAAATAATGTTGCTGACTTAAAGGCTAAACTTAAAGAAATTGAGCTCAAACTGCCGTGGATAGAGAAATTGGACTTGATTACAACAGTAGCACCAATGGCACCAGACGTCGCACTTCAAATTGAAGAGACAGCAGAGAGAAGGAAGTTAGAATAACTTTTTGTTCACGACATTTTGTTGCTACCGCATTTGAAAAATATGCTTGATTGAAAAGTTTCATTATGTACTGTAGATAGACTACTCCTTTATCTTTATCTAGAATTTTTATTGGTGCTTTTTTTTTGTGTAATTTTTTCTTTATACTGATATTGAACAGAAACATAAAGGAGAATAGCAGAGGTAAACAGCCATATGATCCTACACAAGACCCAATCCTGAATGAATTTAAGAGGGAGAACCTTTTACACAGACAGGCACAAGCTGCAGTTATTGAAGGCATCAAAAGATTAAAAGAGCTAAATGTACCTACTAGAAGGTAAAACAGTTTTAGAGACCTTAATGTACCCTAAAATATATTTTTATTAGTACAATAAATATTTCAGTACATCTTTTATATTCCTAAAATTAATCAATCAACCTAAAGTGTTGTTGTAAACTTAATCATCTCAAATCAATAATGATAGTTTATTGTATATAATTTATATATATTTAAAAAATTTCATATTGTTGGTAACAGATCAGATGTATCTACTTGCTTAATTTAGTGGGTGATTGTCTTTAGGAAAAATTGTAGTTTGCAATATTGTTAATTGAAAACTGCTCATAAAATATTGGTATTTTTTATTTTTTTAATCACTTATGAGTGAACACTTGACTTCTTTTCACATGATGTTAACTGACAATGAGGCCGTAGATGGTGAAGAGTGTTCGCCGAGAATACTTCTGGGTGTCACATCGATGACCACCGGAACACAGTAGCACTGTTATGAGGGCAGATTGTCATTGAGGGAGGTAGCTAGCCAGGCAGGTTCGATTATAGCCATGGGAAACATTTGAAATCTTATTAATATTTGTGGAACATTACATATATGGGTTTCCATAACTAAGTGCATTATGTGTTTTAAGGATTAATCTAAGTTATTTCAGCCAAGCCAGCTTTTTGGTAAATCCTTGCAACTCTTTGGTATTACTGATGTGCTCGGGTATGTTTCCAAAAGATTTTGAGCTAAATATATGATAAATGAATACAAAAAACATTTTCCAGGCCTGATGACTTCTTTGCGGAGATGGCCAAGTCCGATGAGCACATGCAGAAGGTCCGCAAGAACCTCATGGTGAAGCAGGCGGCTCAGGCACGCACCGAGAAGGTGCGCCAGCTTAGGGAACAAAAGAAAATCGCAAAACGTGTTCAGGTAAGAAATCGATTTTATGTTAAGTTACGTCAATAGACAGCACTCAGTACCATCATCATTTGGATGATAGAGCACAGAAAATTTTATCTGTTACCCCAATTTAATGGACAATTTTCCCACTTTAAAATCTCTTACAAAAAGGTATCTTAATTGGGATGATTTTGAGGAATGTGACAGTATGTAGATAGGTGTCGTTTTGGAAAAATTGTAATTTTACATTATATTTAAAGCATTATTACCAATCTAAATATTGTTTAAATGGACAGACAAGGTGTTTCTGGAAAGTTGTTATAAAATTAATGTAGCATTTTTTTCTCAGTTATGGTCTAACACTTGGCTTCAATTTCACGATTCATTTTGATGATGTTAAGTGACAATGAGGCCGTAGATTGTGACACATGCTCACCTAGAATGCTTCTATCTCTCACACGTGTGACCTATGCTGTGACACAGCAATGTTATTATGGCGGCAGGTTGTGGTTGGTAGTTAGATACGTGAGATAGAAAAACCCTACAACCATCCAGACTCCACTGCACCTGTGGCCCGGGAGTCAAAAGAAACCTCTGTGTTACAAGGCGGGCAAAGCACAGCGCCATGGAGGCAATCAAAAGCAACATTTATTTCGACTACTTTGTAGAATATAGAATAAATTATTTCATACTTTGAGAAGTTTTACTTAATCTAAAACTTATAATAACAGAATGGGGATTAATAAAAAGATGTATTGTTAAAGATGTTTTAAATTATCCTCTTAGACTGATAGGCTATGGTTTTATGTTACCAAATTATTTCTTAATCGAACTTTCTGATTATAATATTGTTTTAGGTTGACACAAAACTGAAACAAGCCGCAGAAAAGAAACACATGCTTGAACAACTAAAGAGAGTTAGAAAGGGCAAATCAACAGATTTAGATTTCTTAGAAGATAATAAGGGCAAAAACAATAGTAAACCGAACAATAGTAGAGATCCAAAAAATAAGCTGTCCAAGAAACGTGCTATGAAGGATAAAAAGTTCGGTTTCGGTGGGAAAAAGAAAGGATCTAAACTCAACACTAGAGAGTCATCCAATCAAATGGACGGCTTCAATAGTTCAGCTAAAAAGAAACCTTTCAATTACAAAACGAAGAACTTTAAACCTAACAACAAAAAGAAGAATCAGAGACCCGGCAAGTCAAAGCGAAAGAATGCAAAACGGTGAAAGTAATTTTATAATTAAATGTTTTTTAATAAGTATTTCTGAATGTTTTTACTTGTTTTAACTGTTGTCTTTACCCTCGTCTTTATATAAATAGTCAAAAATCATAATCACAAATGTCATATTTTTATTGACGAAGTGTTAAATCTTGTGTT
The DNA here is from genome assembly GCA_018245475.1 of Pharmacophagus antenor. Lineage (NCBI taxonomy): Eukaryota > Metazoa > Arthropoda > Insecta > Lepidoptera > Papilionidae > Pharmacophagus > Pharmacophagus antenor. Next base: position 14,735 of record DWQX01004065.1, read on the forward strand.
GTTTAAGCATTTGATGATAAGGCATAAGGACTACTACAGGCAACTCTTATAAAGAGATTTAAAATTCTGTCATTTTATTAGTGCCATCTATATAAGTTACTTTTTTATTGAAACACTATGTAGTGTTATAAGTGTAAAATATTTTAGTGAGTAAAAACCAAATTTGCAAAATTGTCTCCTAGTGTACCACAGGGTTGTATTTTGGGGTCAGTGTTGTATTATCTATTTTTATAATGGTGATTTTCTTAAAATCTGAATTTGGTAATCACACAATTTTATTAAGGTTATACTTGGCTACAGTTTCGGATAAATGTCAGTACAGCTGTATTCTTAATGTGTCTATATTTTTGATAGCATATACAGATATCAAAATAAGACAAAGGATGCTGTCAAACTGTTTTTGATGGCTTTATAACCGGGATAAGGTCCTTTGGCTTATCGCCTATTTCATTAAAATACCAAAGGGATTGAGCTATTGGTTGATCATAACATTTAACATTTGGAATTGCAGTGTGGAGATGATATTGCTTTCTTACAATATTTTCGAAAAAAAAAAAAGTAGAATGATTTCTATTATTATAAATGTTTGTTTTAATTCCTGGCAGATTTTCATTAAAGTCAAAAACTTTTAGAATCTAATTTTGTTCTCCAAAGAAATTGCCGCGGATCGATGTCTGGTAATTTCTCGTTTTCAGAATCGGATTCCGAATTACTCGACAGTTAGGCGTTTTTTCGTTGTATACATTTTGAATTTAACCTTTGTATTCAATCTCCAAACATTCCAAAAAGGTCAGAATCCATTAATAAAATCTTTATCATCGTAGCACACATTCGTCTTCCGTTTGTCCCCATGATCAGGGCGAAATTAGTGGGCAATTATATTTGATTAGGTAAAGAAAACGTACGCACAAGAAGCGGATGCTGTTGTCACGACAAAAACAAAAGACTTAATGGACATCATAGGGCAGTTGGTTAAAACAAAGTAACTGCCTGAACGCCTACAGGCGCTGTTCACCGCGAAAGGGTTAAGTTTACCCTTATCGCGACACATATCCCTCACTAAGCAGTACATCCATCTTTAATTTGGTCTTAGTCTTCCCGTACATCATTCTACACTCATTTTTAATTATACGCGAATGCAGTGGCCGACATGGGTTAAATAAAACAAACACGTATGTAAATAAAATTATATATATATATATAATTATTC
>DWQX01004066.1:0-15905 GCA_018245475.1 Pharmacophagus antenor
GTTTCCTATTTTGAGACATGAATTAACAAATAAAATGAATACTATACATAACAATGTGAAGTAGATACTAAAATACAAATAAGATTTAGGTATATAAATATCCATAGATTATTTTTTTTTTACCGACAGTTGGCTAATACTTGAACCTAAATTTAACTCGATGTTAAGTGACGATGAGAAGGGAGGTGATGATGATGAAGTATACCGTGTCGCCTGCTAGCTTTCATAATTATGACTGCCGGAACACAACACTGCTGTTATGAGTATGAGTTATAACTGTTAAAAAAAAAAACATTTCGCTATCTAGGCCTTATTGACATTTAACATCAGGTGAAATAGAGGCCAAGTGTTAGTCCATATCCAATAAAAAAAAATTGACTGTCTTCAGAGTGGGTGCTGCGCTGCGCTCCCGATACGGTGTGGATGAACGAGTGCAACACATGTTGGTGTACGTCCGAAGGTCGCGCGATGTGCACAAGGATGGGCTGCATCGCTTTGCCTGGTAAGATGAATAAACTCTCCTTCCTTCCTGAACAAATCGGGATCATAGGAGATTTTATTTTATTTAGCAATGATCACTAGCATTTTGCATAAGCTATAAAATCCTTTTCTGAATAACACCATCCACTTTGCGAATGGCGTCTGGGTTTTTTTTTAGGAAAGTTGATAAATGAATGTAGAAGTCATGTGATTTATATTCATCTATAGTCCTTATTAAAAGTAAAAAAAATAGAATTAGAGTTTTCATAAATACTATTTGTGAATTAATCTTTGGTCGTTTTTCGTAAATGTTACTTGAATTTGTGTTCTTCACACAGGTTTGGATTTTGAAACGGACGATTCGAACATTAAGGAGACGAGCAAACCGGATGTGGTAAGATAATTTATTTTATTACACTAGATTTTTTTCAACTTTTAAAATGGACAATCGGTGCATTTTTTTTTTCATTCTTTAATCAAATCCTGGTTATACATAAAACATTTTAGGCAATTAATAACACGGTGGCAGAGTAAAATCATCTGTGTATACATAAAACATAATAATAAGAGCTATAAACCATTGTTTCATTTAAAATAATTATTAATAACTAAATAAATACACCCATTTGCACATTATCTTTATCACATATAAGCGTTACAAGTGTTTTAATAATTCACAATCAATCATTCGGCGGCAAAAATTCCTGTTCAATAATCCAAGGTAAGTACAAAATATGATTTTACGCTTTACATGTAACTAAAATATGGATAATTAAAATTCATTAATACATTTTACTAGCGTTATTACTAAGATTTTATCTCTTCAGGGCTATGAAGTGGAGTATGTATTAATAGATGACCCGCACAATCTGTTGAAACGGTCTGTTTGTAAACCAAATTCAAAATTCCAAATGGATTGCAATCCGTGCATATGCGCTGCGGATGGTCAGAGTTTTTCTTGCATTAGAAATGAATGCTCGGAGAATGGCGATGATGGTGAAATCAACAAAGATGTCGAAGTATTTATGAAGAGCGAGGTAACAATTAAATTAAGTACTGCTTTTGTAGTACATGTCGTTTGTAATGTTAATTCGTTTTCTATTAAATTTTGATTTGGTTATTTGTATAGGTTAATAATCGAAGAATATAACATTATTATTATTGTTATTCTTAAGCTCTTTATTATTTTTCAACGACAATTTCAATGTACTGCTTATCTCTTCTTTTCTCTTTATTTAAATGAACATTTTGTGTGACAGTAAATAAACTTACCTTAGGGAGTCGATCACATAGAGAAGCATTCAGAGCTGGTTTGCAAGCCACGCGTAATCTTCCACATAGGCTGCAACACCTGCCACTGCAACTCCGACGGTTCTAACTTCGACTGCACCTACAAACCCTGCCCGCTTCCCAAGGATGTCGAACTTTTGTACGAATTGAAGGTCTCATGCTTGCTGTTATTTTTTTTCTCATATAGCAGTAAAATTATCTTTATTTATACGAATTTAGTCAGGCACATTGCATACATTTACGCGAACTAACATTATTCATAAAAAAAATAGTAAAGCTGACAACTTTCGTACACGCCATATTTATTCGCAATGCCGCATTTGGCACTAGCATCATGCTCCTTACCCTTAATTCTTTATTTTTTTGTAAAGTGGAACCGAATGTCAGCATTAGGAAAATAAAATTATGTAATGTTAACACATAAAAAAATATGCGAATAAAATTAAAAAAAGTTGCTTTTAGAAAAAAATTTTGATTACCAGATTTATTATTAAAAAAAAATACTTTTTTTCCAGGAAATGAAGCCGATAGTTCCATAAATATTTATAAGAAAGCGAGAACAAGAGCAAAACATGTAAAATATCAAAATAAATGCAGTGAAATTCGTGAATTTAATGATATTTCCATTTTCTACCAAATTATTGTTATAATACATGTTATATGATATTTAAGTACAAAATATATTCAACATTAAATAGTTTTTGAGTATAGAGCGGTTTATAATTCTATTCTATTATTAACATATTTCTTGTAGATCTACAAAATCAGGTTGGTAAAATTTCTCCAGGTTTGCGTGTGCCTTGCCAATAAGCAACATTTTTTCACTGAATTCTGTATAAACATTCCTTTGGTGCAAACCTTGGAAATATAAGGTACTGTTTCAATTTCCCCGCATTTCTAGGTACTTAAATCACCGTTAAAACAACCTAATGAAACAAAGAAGGTTATCTGCTCAGCCAATCGGATGTTTATCAAAGATTGCAACACGTGCTGGTGCAACGAGGACGGCACCAGTTATTTCTGTACAAGGAAAGTCTGTGTTCTGGAACCACCGGAAGTTGTCGGAATAGAGCCGCAAGAGGTAGCCAACAGTGATTATTATTGGTGGTGGTGTTTACACGTGTTCTCTTTTCAAAATTGATGCAATAAAAAACTGTTCAATTTCCTTTATTACTCCTTTATTACTATTTAGGAAACTTTTTAATATTTTAAAACAAAAAAAAACCTGTTTAAGGTTATTTCAATGACTATCTTTCAATTATTATCATAAGATCTACCAATTGGCTATAGGACTTAAGAATTCTTCAAATTATTGTCTTTATTTATTCTAAAATGAAGGACGGATATAAATAGTCACAGTAGGTTAAGCCCTCTATCATGTTACGTTCTCAACCGTACAGATGTTTTTACACTTTCTATCTGCCTTAATACATGTATCGCGCGAGCATTTGTTTCTCGTCTTCCTTTTTATTTAATCCGTCTGATCTCGGAACTGTATTTTCATTGTTACCTCCCACGTGTGCAGCAGAGCGCGCGCGTACTCACGCGCGTGTGTCGCCCGGACGAAGTGTTCGAGATCGATTGTAATATGTGCCGATGTAATGCCGACGGCCAGTCGTTCTCTTGCACTAGACGGGCGTGTTACAATGACGAAGACGCAGAGGTTAGGAACTTTGGAAGTTGCTGTTGGTTCACGGTGGCGGTCGCTGCATCGGTTTCATGTCTCTACATCTACATCATGCTGTAGTCTAAGTTGTACATATTAATAAATCCATCACCATCATCAATAGCCTTGGCAGTTCAATGTGGGAACTATGCTCCTCCCAAAAAACGCTAATTAGCCAGATATTCATCAAGTAGATGCCTGCATACGATGTCGCTCCGCTCCATCTGTTCAGGGGGCGACCTCCGCAAAGCTTATCATTTCGCTTCTAAATGTTTCTCATTATTAATATTATGGCGTAATTAATTAATAGCTACTTTCTGTTGCAGGATGCACCCGTATCTAGAAAGAGGCGAGCATCTTCACAGGTAACGTTTACGTTCATTTACATAGAGTGAAACAATAGTTTGCAAATGACACACGCGGCCTAAGTAGTATAAAATTAAAGTTTTTTCTTGTATTAATGAAATATATTCCATTGTATGGATTTTATTAAATGTAATTTGTCTATAGCGTTAGGGTTCCAACAATAACCTGCATTTTTGTGTAACCTAAATTAATATTCCAATCTTATAAAAGAGAATGAAGTAAAGTTACACAAAAGCTTGAACTTCTATACCAATTTTAAACAAATGAGACAGATCAAGGTCGGATTTTTTTAAAGTCTGACTTCGACAGTACAAGATATAACGCGCACTGTATCCAGTAGGAGCTGCCGAAAGCGTGCCAACCGGGCCAGGAGTTCCGCATGGACTGCAACAAATGCCTCTGCGACAACGAAGGCCAAGACTTCTCCTGCACCCGTATCGATTGCAACGCGCTCAATAATAACAACAACGGCGGCGCTAGGAGTAAGAGAGGTGAGTGTCTACTCTCATACTGTCACTAAAATAAGACATCACAAAAAAAAAATTAAATCTATATTTGACTAAAGCATGAAACTCTATGGTAAAACAGGAATAGAGCTATACTCTATTCCTGTTTTACCATAGAGCTAAGTATAAAGAGTTCAGATGGCTTATTATTTGTCAAGCTTTAAAAAAGTTAGAATGTATTGTTATTGTTAACAAAAATTAAAACAAAAAGATAAAATCGACTCCTCGAAAGAATCATGCCGAACCGAGAGAATCTTACCAAGATAACGTTATATTTGGATGCACCATGATATGCTTTTTATTTCTTTTTAACCGTAAACTTACAATTTTGAAATTAAATTTAATTGTAATTTATGTAGAAAACATTAACGATTCGTTGCAATGTTCCAGAGGCTAACGAGGAGGAAATAAGCACGAAATGCCAGGCAGGAAGCGTGTTCCAGCAGGGCTGCAATGTGTGCCGCTGCGGCGCCGACAGCCAGCGCGCCACCTGCACCACTCACGATTGCGACGCGATCAAAACCTACGACGGATTCTCCGCACCCGGTAAATAGATATAATCACGCATTTTTTTGCACGTCTCCTCCGAGTGAGATAAACAACTTTAGATCTTTTCTATATCTGTAGTATGGTTAATGACACATGTGTCAAAGCGTTGATTAATAAAATGCACAGGAGAAGAATTATCGTGTAACAGATTAATAAACGATAACAGTATAACGTGTTTTAATTAATTGATATAGAGATTTCACAGGGAAACCTATATCCAGCAGAGGAAATCTATTGCGTGATGATGATGATAATTAGATTGTATTCTAATGGAAAAAAAAAACTTAAAAGCACCCCTGTCATATAAAGAGAAATGGAAAAAAAGTAACTTTTTTAATTTAAAATGTTATGTGTACTGTAGTATAAAAACAAGGTCGTGCTACACTCGTCATCTATATTACAGTAGAAGCAATTATGATGGTATAATTAAGCCTAAAAAACAACCAAATCATAGCTGAGAAAAAATTAATTTTCGTTAGAAAAGTTACACAGCAAAACCAGATGCAAAGTGCTGGCTTCAGAAAATTTTCTTTATTTTCTGCAGACTTTGACCCCAACTTCCGATGCAACCCTGGTGAGCAGTTTAAACGGGAATGCAACGACTGCACATGCTCCGCAGACGGCAAGAGCGTGTTCTGTACTTTACTTCTCTGCTCCATGTATAACCCTTGAGAATACAGGTTCTAATCGCACAGCCAATATAACACCCACTATCGTGGTAATAAAATTCATTTTGGCTCATCTTTGTTGCATTTGATTTACAACTGTGCCATGACAAAATAAATGTAAAAAAATAAACCCTTTGTCATGCGTAATTAACATTTTCATGCATTCGTAATTATACACAGGTATTAAGAAAGTTAATTAATTAATTCCGGTCCTTTAAGAATAGTTTTTATCACTTAAAAAAATATTTGCGGAAATTTAATTTTTGATATAATTGTTATTAGCATAGAATTTTTAAAACTTGTCTCTGTTTTTAAATATTCAATAATTTATTGGTTATTTGATTTTAATTAATTATGACTAAGTTATAAGTGATCGACATCGTTTGGAAAATTTACATTTCTCTACAGATATATTTTTTATAATCTCGGATCTTAAATAATAATTTTTTTAAATATAAATCACGTGTGCCCTATAAATATTGTAAACATTATTTTAATCTGCGGAGTTTATTAACTTATATTCCAGATTAAACTTCATATTTACTATACAAATATTGTAATGATGGAGCACAAAGAATTAAAACTCCGATGTATGGTCTCTGATCTTTGCTTATTCCGTATGACGCGAATTGAACAACAAAAAAGTTAAAATCCTGATTGTAGTATGCAGCACTTCGGATTAATTCATAATTTGTCTATTGCTGACTATTTTTCAGCAACTGAGTGAGTAAATAAGAATTTCGTTCAGCTATTTTCTTAATTACTTTATTTAGAATAGTTTAGTTCATAATAATTATTTTAAGGATGGTCGTTCTTAATTACAGAAAAATAACAATTATAGTCTGTGGCTAGTAAAGGGTGACAGTTACAAAATTTATATTTGTCTAAATTAAATAATCGAATTTGCTATTTGTATAATTTTTTTTTTGGAAGATCTGTTATAGGTAATAAAATATTTTTAATGTTTCCATGCAGCTGTTAAAACTGTCCTATTTATTAATGCCATTATTTGAAAACGATTCTTAGCTTCCTTTTAGTTTCTCTCTTATTTAAAATATGTGTACTTTAATAAAGTTGGTGCAGTTCTTGTGCAGATAATTGCGTATATTTCTCATAAATTAAATAAAAGTTTTGCAAATCATTATTGGTGTATTTTCTTTATATCTAAGAAATTCAGATGGACCCTAAAATTATAACATAAGCGTTATTTTTTAAGTAAAATGCCTATTCAGATATTTTAAAAAATACATGGCGTTTTATATACGTGCCAATATACGATATACGGAATGTCTATGGTTTGAAGGAAACATTGAAAGTCTCCACATGCGAAGTACTATAATGTATTAGAAAATACGTAAATAAACTTAATGTTTTTGATTATAATTGTCACGAAACGAATATACGAGTTTTTAATTAAAACTGGCGTTTTATTAACTACGTTTACATTTGTACGCTTCCGTGCTTAACAATTAAATAAGCTTGAGGTGGCAAAACTGAATAAACTTTTCATTAATATCAGCTGTCAGATTACGAAATGCGCACTAAGTTTTCTGTATTCGCAAAAGCGGGAATAGTCTAATAAATCTTTCAAGAAAACAACAGCGAATACATTTATCTATTGTCTATTCTAGAAAAGGGAGTATATATAAATCACAACATTGCTCGAACTTACTAATATTATATTTAAATTGGGAGAGCACAGATATCACTTGTGACATTTAAGCCAGATAACATCATCATCATCTACGTTTGGCAGGCACTTAAACAGATCGCATACGCATCTAGTTACTGCCAGCTGCTTTACGCAGTCGTCGTTCCTTTTGGTCAGGGGGCTATCCGCGCTACGTTTACTGGAACGCGGTCTCCACTTTGTCAAGTCCAGATAATATTACATATAATTTGCACACGACACGTAATTAAATTTCGTTTTATATTTGGCAGGAGGTTATCCTGAGCGGCAATACCTCATTGTTTTTTAGATACCCGTGTACTTCTTTAAAGTCTTCATGAGTATCAAATGAATGGTTGTCTTCAGTAAAGTCGTTAAAGAAATGTGATGAATTCGTTTGAATAATTTCTTTTAATAATTTTTTTTCTTATTACATATATTGGTCTCTCTATGGTTCTATTCACTCTTCTCTTGAACACCCCTACATCATATTTTTAAACTACTTATTTTATATGTAGCTTCTCCATTAATGTACTGATCGTACAATACTCATTAAATTTTAATGTTTAAACGCGCACCATAAAATTTATGTTGAAATATTAATGTTCTTTCATAATCAAATTAGCTACGTTCAGATATCGATAATTACGTCTCGTTTCGAACTATTCGTGGTATATTAGAAAATGCTATTAATTTATGTCTTCTTTATTGTTACGTGCTATACATTGTATGTACAATCTTTATTGTGTAAGTAATGCTTTAATATTATCTAGTAAGAAAGTTTTAGACTGTTCGAATGCTCTTCTTCTAGTTCAAAAATTATTCTTTCAAACTCTTTTCAGCAAACATGACACGCTTTCAAGAATTTCCATCTATAAAGGAAGGCGATCCGTGTGTTAAGGGGAAGATGTACAAAATGTCTTGCAACACTTGTCATTGTGCCGCCAACAACGCCCTCTATTGCACCAAAATGGCATGCTTAGAAAACGATGACATGAACCATTATAATTTGAAAAAAAAACCGAGCCTAGTCAAGACATTAAGAAATGACGAAAATTCGAAAGGAAATAAAAAAGATCCATACTTGCCAATTTTGCCTGTAGAATCTTGCATTCCCGGAAAATTGTATCGGAAAGGTTGCAAGAAATGCCGTTGTGATTATTCGGGGAAACCGGTGTGTAGCTTATCAAAGGAAACCGGATGTAAGGAGTTACCAAAGTGTAAGGAGCTTTTGAAATAAAATTTTAAAAATTAACATTATAATATATCTTTACAAATTAAGTTTTTAAGTAAAGTTTTTAAAAATAATTCATCGTTAATTCAAACGTTGAAAAAACTTTGAATCTATATTCTTTTTAATCGGCAATGTAGCCCACTTTAACATACTTGACCACAACTTCACTCAGTGTTAAGTGAAAATAATTCCGTAAATAGTGAAACGTGCTCATACAGAATACTTCTTGTTCATCAATGGCTGCCGAAACTCTGTAGCGCTGTTATGGAATATAAAAGATTTATATTGAGAGTCGAGGCTAACCACGTGGGTTCGGAGAAACCTTACAGCCCACCGAAATATATAATAATTTATAATACCCATTTGTCTAGTGTCAGATATCAAGACACCCAATGATGTGAGTCCGCCGATAGCAAATGAGGAATTGTGGAACCTACCAATTCTACCACATTCAGCATCGAAATGCGAGGCGGGAAAAATGTACATGGTGGACTGCAATTCCTGTTTTTGCTTGAACAATGGTAACTTGCTATGCGAAAACCTGCTTTGTCTAAACCAAGATGAAGAAAACACGGAAAAAGCCAAGACATGGTCAGGTAATTGATTTGGTTACATAAATAATATTAAAACTGATTTTAAATTTCACTTGATCGGATCATAAAGTCAGTGTAACTAATTCCTGGTACGCGAGAGTTGACTCTGGCAAATCAAAACCTCGTAATTGATTTGGAGTTAAATATTTGTGATATATATTTAATGTCGACATACACAATGATATCAACAAGCAATATGCAGTAACACACGACTTTAAAAATCGAGATGGAAGAGAAATAACTAAAAGAAATGTTTTTATTAGGTGAAGAAGTAATAAATTGAACATACTTCTTCACCATAATATGAAATGACGAATTTCTCTCAACACTTTTGAGCCTGCTAACTTATCTTAAGATGCCTCACCGCTGATTACTAATCACACGCAGAATTTTACATTAACTTTCGTCTTAGATTCTTCAAGAGAAATGATTCTAAAAATAATTAAAATTTTGAGGTTCAACTTTTCAAAAAACTTTTGGATTTTTTAGTTTAAATCTTAAGTCTTTCAAGACACTTATTTTCTAATGATCAATATTCTATTTGTCTTTATTATCCGGGTATTTCACTGCGCCTTTAATTCCTCATCAAAAATGCGTTTACCCATAATTCACAAAACGCTGCGAGAGTAAGATCTCCCTTCAGGAGCGGCCTGCGGGGACGGCGCCGAAATTGCGTCCTCGCGTTGCGTCCGCTGCGACTGCGTGGACGACATCACAAAATGCCAACCGGTGCAGGGCTGCGTCATGCCCAAGGTGCTCAAGCTGCACGGCAACACAAAGATACGCCTGAGCCTGAACGTCAACAAGGAGAAGTGTGAACCCGGCGCTGTCTACAAGTGCGCACGCATTTTATATAGTACCAATAATTTGAGAAATTGCAGCCAACTGCTAGCCTATAGCTGATAAAAACAAAAATTGTCCAAAACAAATTCGCCACGTGTCGTCATGTAAATTGACGAGAAAAAGAAAGCTCGTTAGGTTTGTTTTAACACGTTTATCCCGGCGTAGATATAGCAGCCTTAATATGTCCCACAGATGGTTTATGCCGGTGTGTACTTGTTAATGCAAATATTTATAAAGCTATCGTGCGTCCAAAATGATGGCCGTTGTGATAATTCAATTAAATAATATTAAAACCATACAGAACGCGAAGAAAGATAAGTGGTTAGTCGATTCTGTGTAATTGATGGGTAAACTGAAGTTATATCATTGGTAAAAATCATCTGACAGAGCAGTTAACGCAAAAAAGGAGGGGCTATATTTTGCAACACACCTACCATATAGTAACTCCCAAAGGGCTCGACCGTTTTTGATAGTATTATTATTAGTACCAGATATAGTTTCACCTAATTTAATGTTAACCCTATAAACATTATTATTTCCACCCTTTCACAGAACGGACTGCAACAATTGCTTCTGCCAGCACGACAGAACGCTGCGGTGCACGCAGAAGACTTGCCTCAGCTATCGGCAGACCTTGATGTTGAAGAAACAGCGCAACTTTCTCGAGAGATACGGTCTCTGACGTACTCCCGCGAACCAACAAGAAAATGATCATTTTAATGTGAAAGAGTTTTAAAATTAAACTACAGATTATCTATAAAAAAATAATAAAAATTGTAAAAGAGGATTTCTATTTATATTTTTCATTTACGACGAGGTTCTTAGTTCGCCGCTTAGGCACTTTGTGTGGCGGTAAATAAACCTGTAGAAAAACAATCGTCTGTATTAACATGAACAACGATATGATTTAGGATGAGTCAGTAATGTGAAAGTTCTCGAAGAAGCATAGCAGAGCAGGATAGAATGCCGTGAAAATAAACGTTTTGAAGGTGCATGGGCGAAGTGACAATTATTGTGAAAGAAAAAGTATTGAGCGGTGCCAACAAAAAGTTTGTAAAAAATATGCTCCTTGTCAATGACATTAAACCGTTGATTATGGCAGCCGGATGTCCGACAAATGAGGTTTCGCTATTTTTAAAACCTCATCGCAAATAAAAGTTGTTTTATATTCAAAAGTCACGTTAAATTTAATAGAAAGCAAATAAGTATCATTTTAATTTTTTTGTAATGACATATCGCTTAGTTATCGCGTACTCTACTCGTCACCCATACCACCTGAGCCTGAAGACAGTGGTCTTCAACTAGAATATACACACATCAAAAAAGTATAAGCAACACATGTTTTTCAAATTATTAATCAATTATTATAACATTTCTTATCAAGTAGGTGAAACCTATGTAAACTTTTTTTATCTAGAGGACATACTGACTGGTTGTAACAAAATTCGAGAATCATTTTTTTTTCCACAATTTTAAAACCGAATGCATTTGTTCGAATGTTATTGCCTTTTCTTTGCTTATTAAAATTTATTATTCTGTATGAATTTTATGACAATAATTATTTAACAATAATTTCAAAAGTTTTGAACAAATTTGGATTTTGAAACATTTTTTACGTCTGGAGCGACGTCATTTGAACGCAGATAAAATGTAAATAGCTGTGGGGATGTTGCAAGCGGGAAAAAGCGTTATTTGTCGTCTTCATCAGCGTTACACTAACACGGAAGACCCCGCTGAGCAACACTCAGGTCGAGAAAGGTGTACAACCACACGGCAAGATCGATACATACAAATGACTGCAAGACACTAGCCGATGTTAGCTGCCAAACTGTGCGAAATCGACTGCATGAGTGTGGCCTACGAGCACGACGGCCAATTAGGTGCCCACTGATAAGTCACGGGAATCGAGCTCGTTGAAATGAATGGTGTAGGGAACACATTACACGGATCCGGGAACAATGAGATAAAATTTTATTTTGCTATGAATCTCGATTTGGATTCAAGACTGATACTAGAAGGGTGAGTGTATCATCGTCTTGGAAATACTGAAAGACTGAGGTGCGTTCAGGAAGTGCATCCATACAACGGCTCAACAGTTATGGTATGGGCGGATATTCTAAAGAATAGACGAACTGTGCTCGTTTTTGTAAATAGTAACAAGAACGCTGTAAATTACGTTGCGGATGTTCTAAGGCCTTATATCCGTCCATTTGCATAAACGCTTGGCTCCGATTTCACGTTGATGCATGACAATGCGCGTTCGCACACAGCTTTGCACACACGGGAGTACTTGGCAAGGGAAAACATCTTGGCCTTGGGCTGCAAAATCGCCAGACCTCGACCCCATCGAGTATGCATGGGACATGCTCCAGAGACGGGTTTTAAAGGACTTGGATGGTGTGACAACAACCCAACAACTGATGGACTTACTAAAATTTCATTGGAAGCAATTGCCGTAGGATAACATTAACAGTCTCATCGATTTTGAATAATCGGTGCCAGCAAGTTCGCAATAACAGATACGGCCACACTTTGTATTAATTTATGAAATTTTTGTACAACCATTCAATTTTAGTTTAAGTTTAGTTGATTAGACACTTTACTTTGTACGTACATACAGTACTTATTCGTAATTATTGTTAATTAAGACCATTAAAAAAAATTAAAATAAAAAATTATTATTTGATATGAAAAAAGCATTAAAAATAATATAAATATGAAAATACTATGGATTTAATGCGAAAACACATCGCAAAATTGAAATTTTGTATGTGTTGCTTAGACTTTTTTGATGTGTTTTTTGTTTTCTTATGAATTAGAAAGGGAAAATTCTTTAACTTTATAGCGACTGATATATAGAAAGAAAAACAATTTTATTTATTTTAAAATGTTAAGTCCAAAAAAAAATCCAAACATTTAAACTTCCAGAAAATCAATATTACAAAAATTAATCCATAACGACAATATTGGCTCTATGATGAAAATTTAAAATCAAAACTTATAACAATAAAATTTAAAATCAAAAACTTATTAATATTATATTTTTTTTTTTAATATAAAAATGACGTAAGTTTAGGGTAAACAGATTTTTGGGGAATCCACGTTTGGTTGGATTTCGATGCCGGCTTAATTTTTTAATAATAGAATGAAAACCAATTTTTAGGTTGAAATTTAAATCGAAGCATTGAAAAAAGTGCAATACATAAATCATGTGGACGTCTTTCAATATTTTAATAACAATGATCGTTAGTATTGTGTGTTCTAAACATATTAAAGGTTAAAATTTACTATTACTAAGATATGTAAAAGTTTTATAAATTACTGTTTAAAAAATATTATGAACGTTTATTTCTAATATAAGAGAAGTATATAGATATAAATAATCTGCATTAATTAAATTTAAAAGATAGTTTTGCACAAGTTTTGTAACGAATTAGTTTTTATACGTTACATCAATCATATGGACTAATTTATATTTTTTTAGGTACAAAAAAAGAATTTGGAACATCGAAAACAGAGGCGAAGGTTTTGTCATGTCAGCCTAATATAACGTATGTACAGGATGCTGACACTTGTCAATGCACAAAAAATGGACAATGGCCTTCTAAGAATTGTACTTCGAAATTTGGAAAAATATACAATGATGACGTTTTTAAAAGCAAATGTGAAAATAACTCTTACGTCAACGTCCATTGCAATGTTTGTAAGTGTAACCAAATAGGAGAGATAAATTATCGAAAATGCACGAAACACACATGCGAAAGTGGTAACGAATCGCGTAAAAGTCGCAAATCCATAGAATCTATCAATGGTAAATGCAATCCGAATATTTGGTACTCCTTCGCCCCATGTCAGCTTTGTTATTGTATTAACGATAACAAACTAATATGTAATCGAGTTAATAATCAATTGAGTACACTGGTTTTGGGAATTTATAATTTTACCGTATGCGGTGATATGTTTTTGAAAGACACTATTGATTTAATACCAAATCACGAAAACCTTTTAAGATTAGGAAATGTTGAAATTGAATCGAAATCAGTCATATACAATATTAATAAAGAACAACTGCCTAAAGAAGATAACAATAATAATGTAAATGAATCGGACACTGATGAAAGCAATGAACATTCTAGTCCAATAAAAGATAATAAGGTAAACTCGGATTCCGACGATGCTGATGAAATACATAATTTTAATTCGAGAACTCAAATGCCTGAATACGAAAAAGCTGTATCAGGCGAAGCCACTGAGCGTGTCAAAGATGTGAAAAGCGACGAGAGCGATTCCGAAGAACTAGATACAGTAACAAATACCGAAACTTCAGCGTATTTTCCGAACTATATCGTTGATGACGAAGCGGTATCTCGTAAAACACCTTTAATGAAATTAAAATCTGACTCCAAAAATAATAACAAAGAAAAGAGTGTACCAATATTAAACATAAATTTGCCGAATATATTGAAAAATATAATTAACCTGGGTTTTAAGAATGTCGACGGGAGGAGAATGCTTTCTTTAGATTCAGGAAAATCATGCAAACCAGGTACTAATATGGCAGTAAAATGTAATACATGTTTTTGCATGAGAAACGGAAAACTACTATGTACAATGAAGTTATGTATAGAACACTAGTACAAAAAAGTTGTCATAAAATTGAAATTGTATTAATAAAAATGTTACAAACAAAAGCTTGTATTTTAAATTTTGTGTATCAGAGTTTACTGGTGTCATATAAGGATGAGATATGTTTAGAGCCCCTGTTACCCTTTCGTGAAGTTCTGTGTCATGACAGTGAATACATAATTTTTCAACCTCTACAGATGTATGGGAAACTACTACCATCTTTAAAGACATGTGGGTAAGGAATATCGCGTCTGAATAAGCCGCATCTTGGTAGTCCCTTAACTTTTATTAAATGAAGTTATTGCAGACTGAAAGGACTTTATTTAATTTTCAACGGGATTTTTGGCGGTAATAAGCTTATTTTTAAATGAATTTCTATATTTTAAAGTATTCTATGGCCGCATGTAAATTTTTTTTAAGATGAATATTTATACGTTAATGTAATCCCTCTATTATAACATTAAATACAGGAGTCCCGATGTTCCACCACGTTTTGATCTTTTATCGAAAGCTCGCACTTGAACTGCAAAAACTAGCATGTTTTCTTCTACAGCACCCAATCAACACTGTTATTCTTCGACTAACGAGTCGAAACGGAGGAGGCTTAGCGGACCCCGAGTTCTACGGGCCGCGCATAATGAGTCCCCTTATGTATGTATATATATTACATGATTAAAACTGTGTTAAGGTGTAATGTTACGGGTAACTTGGCAATTAGTTTCTAAAATTCTTTAACTTATATAATTTATACTGTCAATAAATACGAGAAAATCACGTACTCTTTGTAATTTTGAGTTATTGATATATTTTTTTTAGTCACTAATACTTTTATACTGGTCAATAATCGTTAAAAAGTTTTAAAGATATTTAATTTTTGCTTGAGATAGAATTCCAAATTCTACCTTTTCTCATAAATATATATAGTACTATGTTATTAAGCATTTTTATTATATTACATTGTTTTTCGTCACCTTTTATACTATTAAATATCCCTTTCTTAGAGCTGTAAACGATCAAATTTATTTGTGGTGCCAGATGTCAAGCAATAACGTCATTATACACATAATTAATTTTTTCCGCGTTGCAATTAATTAGCAATTAGAGTTGGCAAATCAATTAAGATCGACTGTGTTCATGTTGGCATTTGCTTTTCGGTTATTTAACAAACAAATCGATTTTGGTAATTTAAAATGCTATTCGTTATATTGATTTTACTGCAATTTATTTTTGAATTCATTTTAGCTGTCAGATATGAGAAACGTAAGTGTACTTTTACTAACTAGACAAATACGTTATTATACTCAGAGGACTATTTTTATTATTGGGTATGGGCTCACGCTTGACTTCGATTGTACCAAAAAAAAAAATTATTACTCTCGTTTCCTTAATTTATTTATATATATATATAGTGTATA
>DWQX01004067.1:0-15936 GCA_018245475.1 Pharmacophagus antenor
TATATAATATAAGATAAAGATATAAAAACTATCTTTA
Source organism: Pharmacophagus antenor (assembly GCA_018245475.1). Lineage (NCBI taxonomy): Eukaryota > Metazoa > Arthropoda > Insecta > Lepidoptera > Papilionidae > Pharmacophagus > Pharmacophagus antenor. The sequence goes on from DWQX01004067.1 coordinate 38, forward strand.
TAAACGCCTTATTAGTAGATTGTGTTGAAAATACATTTCATTTAACGTCATTTTTTACTCGAAAAGAAAACAAATCAGTTGTACGTTAAAACTAAAAATGATTGGATTCTATTTTTATTTTCTGTGCGCTTACCGAAACGGATAGATTTCTTCGGCCGCGTGAAAGACAAGGCCGGCGATATGGAGCGGATCTTAAAAGAGAAAGATAAGCACGGTTTGTATTGCTGAAAGAGATAAAGATAGTATTGTGTTATATTAATGAAACTAACTCTATGAAAGTGTATCGTCTTAATTGGTGAAATAGAACGGCGAATATTTCTAATATTAGTAAAAAAATATAAATGGTTACTAAAAGCTATAACGCCTAAAACATTTTTATAGCCTCTCTGAAAAGACTGGTTAAGAAGAATTGTATGGTGGTACAGTTTTTTCAACTCATTTAGCTAGCTATAATATATAGTAACAGCATTGTTATGTTCCGGCTGTCATATGTGTGAGAGCCAGAGTATTCTGCGAGCAAGCTTCACCTTCTACGATATTATTGCGATTAAAATCAAGTGTGACTGAGGTCATGTATTAATCTTTTTGACAATCTTTTTTTTATCAGAAACGGGCTAACACTTTTCAAGTAGAAGTTTTTATACATTTATCGAAGACTGTCCGGGTATTACTAGTATAGCAAGCGTAAAGGATTAATCAGTTATACACAGGATATTGTCATCTAACATTTTAATGTTGTCGTGTTGACATGTAAAAATTATGATTTATTATCCTCAAACGTTCCAAGTAGCAGGTGGGCAGGATCCGGTGATAGCGTTACTTTGTTATTTATATCACAGTTTTTAGTAAAACAAGTCGGGCTTTCCGGCTTTGTATGATGACGATGTATACAATTGAGTTGATGTATTATTCTTCATTGCATATACCAGGTATCCTCGCGAAGATGAAGGAGGGTGCGGAGACCATGCAGACCAAGTTGCAGGCCAAAGCGGAACAGCTGAAAGGCAACATGGATCATAAAGGTAAGTGTATTGTATAAGTTCATGTGTTCTATATATCTCTTATTCTATACAAGAATTTGATTTTGGAGGATATTTTATGTTAATATAATTCTTTAACGACTTAATTGATTATTCAGCAAGTTTAGATTTAAGGTAATACTAGTGTAGTATTACCAAAGTGTCACTGGAGATATTTATACACGTTTTGTAAATTTTAATTGGAAAAATAAGGGTAAGTAAAGATTGGAGTTCCTGTAAACAGTCTCGGTATTTTTACTTTTCATATATTGTAATAAATAATTCTGGCGTTTAGATATATACTCTTTATAATCTGTATTATACTCAGCTATGGATAAAACCTGCCGAATGAGGAATTGCTATTTGCCCCAGAAAAGTTTCAATCATCGGATTGATGATGAAAGTATTTTTGACTGCCTCCGTAGCGCAATGGTATACCCGCTTGCCTCGTAACGCGGAGGTCCTGAGTTCGATTCCCGTGCTACAGGAGTAGTAGAGTCTGGATGGTGGTAGGGTATTATAAAATAATACCTCCTGGCTAGCTATCACCCTCAATGTCAATCTGCCGCTATAACAGCATTTCTTTGTTCCGGCAGTCATATATGCGAGTGCCAGATGTATTTTCCATCTACGGCCTCATTGTTACTTAACATCAGGTGAGCCCGAGCCGAGTATTAGCGCATAACCGATAAAAAAGACCTGCATTAAGACTGATTGGAAGGTTATTTAGCCTTTTAATTACCGGGGGAAAAACAAATATAAAAAAAAAGTCATGTCACTACTTGACATATGTAAGTCCGTAGAAGTATATGTAATCAAGCATTCTCTTAAACGAATGCATGGAATGCTATTTTGCCGTAATGCGTTAGAATTCTAATTATCCGGTGCTCTACCTTTTTTAATAGCATGTGAAATTGTATTACTTGGTACAAGGTTAGTCAAGGTACGTAACACTAATGTCTCCGAGGCGCAGGAGCTAATCGCTTGCACTGTAAGACGGAGATCCCAGTTTCGATTCCAGGCGTGTTAGAGGTTGGTGTTAGAGTTTCACCGATCCGCCTAGCTTACTAGTTACTAGGTAACATGTCATCTAACTGCCTCCGTGGTGCAGTGTTTTACCTCATCGTTACTCGTAAAGCGGCGTTCCCAAGTTCGATTTCGGGCCACATGTGTAGTGGGGTCTGCGTGGTAATAGTTTTTTAAACCCGCTTGACTAGCTAGAATGTCAAGCTTCCGCCATGACAGCATGAATGAATGATGGAACTAATTACGGATAGAAAAAAAAAAACATTTTTTCATTTGTTAACCGTCCAACATGAGAGCTAGGGCATACACAGCATATACGCTTCTCTATTATACGGTCTGTTCGCCACTGCCATTATATTAAATTTTGGCAATGACAGGCAAAATGCGATAAATATAATATATTTTTTTTTCAATGTAGTTGACTAATGTGACTTAGTCTGTGTTCAATTCAGCTGTAACATGAAACTTTATGTACAGGCAGTTAAATGGTTATCAAGGAAATTGCTTTGTTTATCTCTTTACCATAGTTTATTATCCATGAATGTCATTACCGAAGATCACCTAAAATTTATGTATGTGCTAGAATTGTATTGAGTTAGTATACCAAGATTACATTTATGTCGCGACGTTTAATATATATAAAAAAAATGTTCTCTGGGATTACAAGACTTGCAGGTGACCTAAAGTAAAGTAGAGGCGCCCACGGGCTCGGACCTTGTATAAGTTAAATGCTAACAAGTTGCATTCGCTCTATTTTCGGAAGTCTCTCGCAGATTAACTGCCTTGTTTACTATGGAATAATGTCACGGCTGTGGCTCCTGCTTCGTAACAATCCGCACTGATCATTATTGTCTTTTTCTCACTCGTAAATTATTACACTTAATATTTAAAACTGGAGCCCATACAGCGCGACCATTTCGGACAACGTTTTGTGTATGAAATGAATAATTTATTATCTTAAATCTTTCTATACCTTTACCCATAGTTGAACGTGCTCTTATTGCTTTGGGTTAAGTTTGACATTACAGTTGAGTGATATTTATTTTAATCAGTCAGGTTGTTATTTATACGCTGCGTTAATATTGGTGATGGAAGACCGTTTTAGGATACATTTGTATTTGCAAAGATTGAATACTGAAAAATGTTTTTGCTTTTAACAATGATGTTTTAACTTCGCCACTATATAATTCACTATTTCATTGATATGTCATATTCAATCTGTAATTGTAGTACGACAATAATTTTGACTAGAAGTAGAGTAGAGGTACCCAAATATTATATATTTTCGCTGAAAAATATTCTATCAACTGTAATTGTTATAACATTAAGAAATTAGTTTTGTTACTAAACAATTACAGTTATTATTAAGTATTATTGTAATGCATTTATGCGTCACGATTACCTTACTCACAGATGAATAAATTCTATTATTATTTGTGTTGTAAAGTATAAGCTTCCTTATTGTTTTCTGCGTAATAGAGGCAGTGTAGGCTGGTAATAGGTTTTCATTTATAGCTTTAAGTAGGCTACGAATGGTTTAATCATATTTTGAATTGATTACTTCTTATAATTTAACAAGTAAACTTTTTATAAAGTTGTACTTTTAAAGGTGTCGATGAATGGTCTTTGATCATATTTTTTTTATATTTGAAAAGCTAATCAAGAATCAATCATTTTTAGGACGTATTTCAATATCGTTCGTTCGGCCCTCTCAAGATTAATTTTTTTAGTTTCTGTTAGGAATTAAAATTTTGATGAAGTTCTATAATTTTTGATTTTCGTTTATGTAGGTTTCTTTAAAAGACTCGTAGTCCCGCGCTATTAGGATTAAAACACGAGTAATGATTCAATATGACGTAAAGACTTTTAGATTTTTAGTGCAGAGGCCAAATAGTCCACTATGCGAGCCCGAGGAGTAAAGTTGAAGTTTTATCATATTTGCCTTAGCACAGCGAAAATGCTAGTTAGGGCTGAGTTGTATGTTTCGAAGAGATCCCGGGGTCCCTCGTAGCGTATCGAGGTCGACCATCAAGGAGTTTTTAGTCGGTAGAAATCTCACCCGACCCAAATTTCTCCTAAGAAGTCTGTTATTATTCAAATATTATGGGATGTAATTTGAGCAACTTAGTTTAAAGGTTTTATTGCGACATTCCTCTATTAGAACATGACATGTGAAAATATCAAATAGATTTCGGTGCCTAATCTATGTTCAATGTCACATTTCAAGTCGGCCTTAACATTGTCCGCTTGAGCGCTAACCGGCACGTGTTGCGCGGGAGCGCGACAGTGACGCCTTAACGCCCGCCCGTAACGAGCGCAGCGCCGCTATGTGCGATGCAGCGAGCGACTCGTTCGGGTTTTATTAATATGTTTGCACTCAAGGCGATCTACATTCATAAATAAATTGTCCAATTGACACCGCTGCGAACATACGGCGTTCCGTTGGTGAGAATTTGTTGGGTTTGTTGGAGCAATAATAATGATAATAGTCTCTTTATTTAACGCCACAAAAAAAGAAAAGAAAAATATATAAGTACAATGGTTTTAATACTAAGAAATAGAATATTGATTACTTGTTGTAAACCCGTAATGTTTTATATTAAATATTAAATGTGCGGTTACACATAAGAGCGTTATATGAAATCACTAAACGTAATAATTTGTGCGTAAATAAGTTAATATTTCGTTATTAACAAGGAATGAAGAGCCTATCATAAATCAGTGGTGCATTTAACATAAATTAATCTCTTACGTTAAGAAAAAAATTTTACAGAAATCTCTTAATTTATAAAAGCTTTCATAGTAAAAGAAGATTTTCAAAGAACATTAACTGGCTTTATGACGCAGACGTTTTCCGCTTGCATTTTTTTTAATACGTTATCCCCTGTTGCGATATGACAGGCCCTTGTATTATATTAATTTATTTATTTTGTTATATGTTATCGAGCTGTCATACCTCTTCTTCCGTTTTAATTCTTTCTTTTATACCTTTCTATTATCTTCCATACCACATTCCATTTCCTTCTTCCGCTTGCATTATAAGACGGATGTCTCAAGTTCGATTCGCGAGCTACATAGCTTTGGTAGTAGGTAGGGTTATTTCGAATCCATCATTGTCGATCAGCTGCCATTACTGTGTTCCAGCAGTCATTACATATGAGAGTCAGGTGAGCACACTCACTTAACAACACGTGAAATTAGTTAGAATTAAATAAATAAAATATAAAACCTTTACTACCGTCTTTAACGCAGCACATGATACGTTAATAAATTTACAGAAGCAACTGTCAGTTCAATTTTAAAAGTTAAACATACAACTTGCTCGTTGTATTTGCAAGCGGTATGTTCTTCAAGCGCGCCTACGCTCTTATCAAGGCAGTCTAGATCCGAAGTAAACTATCCGCGGCGTAACGCCTATCCACCGAAGCTAATTGTCTCTTACTCCGATTGTAATAAGTGCCAAAGTATATCGGTGTGCCGCATCGCATGACTCCCGATCGACGTACATTTCCACTCCGACGTTTCCAGAACGTTCTTTGTCTGAAATAACGAGCAAAACTTTTAACGACCCACTTGCGTACGGCTTTTTTTCAGTTTTAATGGCTTCAGTGATTATCAACTGCCAGCTGTCGAGCGGGGTATTTTTAGATGATATTATTATGTTATATTATTTTTAATATTATCATGTTCTTTTTTTAAATTTTATGAATGTTTCGATGGTTAAGCACGAAATACCTTTGCGTTACTAGGAACTTCAGTTTTTGCAAATTGTTTTCGTGTATTTATAAATTGATCATTTATTTTTTAATTAATCACTATGTTACACTTTGATACATTTAAATACTTGACATTGTGGTTTCACAGATAATATATATTTTTTGCCAGTTTTTTAATTAATTTGAATCTTACAATTTCTTTTCATTTTGCAGCAAATAAATGAGTCCTATATAAACCGTTGCACTGTATATATCAGAGAAAGATTGTTTTGGACTTTTCGATTTTCGTTTTCGTTTCTTAACGAAGGTAAATCAGGTTTATTTAAGACCCGACTTTTTAGTTGGAAGAAGCCTATGTCAAACAAGGAGAAGGAGATACGTAAAATGTTTTTGACTGCCTCCGTGGTACAGTGGTTTACCGGCTTGCCTTGTAGGATGGATGTCCCGGGTTGAAATCCCAAGCCATAGGAGTAGTGGAGTCTTGATAGTGGTAGGGTTTTTCGAACCCGCCTTGCTGGCTATCACCTTCAATAAAAACCTGTCGCCATAACAGTATTGCTGTGTTCTAGCGATCATTATGTGAGAGACAGTAATATTCTAGTCGGATAGGTCACTCCATCTACGACCTAATTATCACTTTTAGGTGAAATTGAGGTCGAGTGTTAGCTTATAACGAATAATTTTTTTTTTAAAACGAAATGAAAAATGTGCAAATGAAAATTGTAAAAATAATATCTGAAATAGAACTTTAAATAATAATCATTATAACAAACTAGATTTAGTTTTAAATTCTCCGGGTTAACGAGATAAAATCAAGGTAGCTAAATGTCGTTACAAATGTAGACTTTTTGCTGTCGCATGTAATTACGTGAGGAATTTATTTCAAATGTTTACCTTGAACGACCTTGAAAGTTTTTTTTTTTAATTCTGCTACCTAATACATAATAGACAAGTCGGAAATCTAATTTAACTCTGGTGTTGAAATTAATAAAAGTAAAAAATAATACTATATATTAAAGTAGGTATTTTTTCTTATACCAATGAATTTTTTACTCTATGAAACTGTCATTATGAGCGCCACAGTATACTCCGCGCGCATGTCGTCGCCATTCACCATCAACCGTCTCATGTCACTTAAAATCGTTTGAGATTAAAGTCAAATGTTAAATAATCACCTGATAAGTCATACCGCCTGTCTGACGGCAAAAGATTACCGTAACCTATGGACACCTGTAATACCAAATGCGTCACAAAGCAGTTTCACTTCCGTGGAAACCTTATCTTCGGATTTTTTTTTAATAAAAAGTTTTGAGTACAGATTTTTTTTTAATAGAAACTGCTTATCTACACCAGGTAGTTTTTAAATTGCATTCCGTTTTCTTTCGAATATTGCACATTTGTTAGTAGAATATTTTAGCTTAATCTTTTATACAACAAAGGACATTATTTCATTGTGCCAGACAAACGACAACAGAGAAAATACATGTTAAATTGGCTCATTAAATATTTTGAATATTTAGGTAAGTGTATGTGTATGGGGGAATCGGAGTGTTGAGTGAATACATTACATTGGTAGTGAGTACTGTAGGTTGTCTGGAAGAGACTGCTTTCAGCAATAAGACTGCCTTTTGCACTACTAACCTATTCATTAACTTCGCTCCATTTGAAACAGTCACTTTCTTTTGATTTTATTTCATGTGTATTTTATTTGGTTCTTATTATGCAATAGAGACTATTCGATTCTATTTTATATTGGCAAAGTGTATGCCTACACTCACCCCGAGATTAATTTTAAGAACTTGGTAGCGGTTTATGGAAATCGTATTCAGATATGCATTTGTACAGATTTGGAATGCACCCGTAGCGCAACCGCTAAATCTCTGATGCCGGTAGAGTTTACTCGAATTCGCCTGACTGGCTACCACCCTCAATGTCAATCTTCCGTTACAACAGCATTGTCCTTTTCAACTTATTTAATATTACCGCCTCTGCCCGTTATTTCCTCTTTTACTTTTAAAAGTTTTATTTCGAGACAAAAATTGACCATCCTCCGCGTTTATCGATCTTCCTTCGACTTTACTCTATAAAGATTTGTTCAGTAGGTTCTGCGTGAATACATAATAGACGCACATTCCAGCATGATTAATATTAGAATGGATTATTTACAAAAAAAAGCTTAAGTTGGGTTTACAATTATTACTATATAAGTTTTTATTACTTCTCAACTATATATTTATTGTATATACGTGTATATTAAGTTATCTAGTTCGATTTAATTAGCATATAGCTATGGGAACAGTTGGTCAGGCATTCTTGTGTGGCTGTTAATGTTTTTATGATATTTTTCATGAATATTAGTTTGCTTCTAACATACATTAATCGTGGATCAAATATTCGCTCAATCATTTTTTGTGTAATTAAGCAATATTTGCTTGGAAAAATTATGAGTTATTGGGAACCAAGTAACAAAAAAAACGGTTTGTATAAAATGTGTTTTATTTACACTTTGGCAGTGATGGCATTACATATTTTGTATTTACAAAGAGAGTTACTTATTGAGACCTTTGTGTTGTTTCCGTTGAGCAATCGGTTCCTTTTTTGAGGCTGAGCGGTGTGGTGGTGGGGGCGCGCCGGCCGCCTGCCAACACGGCCGCGCGGGCGAGGCCGCGTCGCCAGGCGCTACCGTCCCGCCGCCCAGACCTTAATCGTCAATGACGACCCTCAACTAAGTTTAAAGTCGTCATTAACTCTCGTTGGCACGCGGAATTACCAAGCACGAAGACCGAGCCCGTAGGGGCCAAGGCCGTGGACACCGAGACCGTATCCGGCGTAAGCCAGGGGAGCGATCGGGGCGATGGGGGCGGCCAGGTGGGCGGCGCGGGCGGCGGCGGCGACACCGTTCAGGGCGGCGGCCTGGGACTGGGCGGCGGCAACGAGGTTCTGGGAGGCGGCTATACTACCCCAGTATGCGTTCTCGTTAAGGTCCCGGTTGGTCTCTGCCACTTGGCGGACTGCCTCGGTGTTTGCCTGGAGCACGGCCTCGGCGGCGCGCGCCTGGCTCTCGCCCAGGGCGCGCGCGTTGTCTTGCGCAGCCACAGAGGCATCGATGGCGGCGGCCTGCACGTCGCCAGCGTTGGCGCCGTACACAAGCGGGGCGATGAGCCCGGCGGAGGCGTAGCCGAGGACGGCGGCGAAAGCGATCTGCAGCCGAACAAACACCACGTTGAAAGTATATTACGAGTATATGATTGACTATCCATCCTAAAGTCGTTCAAAAAATTTGATATCCCCGCGAATGGAATTGGTTGCATAATTTTACGTACACGGGTTTAGATAGATTAAACTGTTTTGTTAGCGTCGCCAAGATTGATTTAAATTAATTCCAAGCACATATTCACTGCGTAAAATGAAATGAAAGATTACACCGTTCAGAATACTATTCGGTAAGCTCTTATTTGGCGAAACAATAGAATATTTAATTGCTTAATGTGTTTTTAGCAAGGCGTAACCTTCATTACTTTGAACTATTAATTGTTCATCGGTGTGAAGCAAACATCTAGTTTGAAATTCATTATGATATGTTTTATAGTTTCGTGAGTGGATATCGTATGTAATTTAATATTCTTTAATTACAACTGATCACTAGAACATATCGTTTTAGATTTTCGCACGATATGGTCTTCACGCGCGAAGGTGGCGGTGTCTAAACAAAATTAGCATTATTAATTACGTATCGATTGTGTACTGCAGCCGGCGTTCGGATATTTGGCAACCGATTTAATTCTCGTTTCGCTTATGTTAATGCATTTAATTAGCGTAAAGCTATTGTTAACGTAATGTTTGCAATTTTAAAACGCCAAGTGCACTACCACTTGGCGTTTCTTCTATTCTATGCGGAAATGGAGTGACTGTGAAGGATCATTAATTTCCTTTAAAACTAATCATTTGTATTTTATCTTTCAATGTTCGAGTCCTCATATTTCTCCGCTTCCAATTCGTTAAAGTTGTCGATTTATTTAACAGCGATCGATGTTTGAAGGTGAAGAATTTTGATAAAAAAAAAGTGTAACGTCATTGATTTCGCTAATGATATAAACTTTATCGAGTGAATAAATACGCGATATACATAGTGCTTTAACGTGTCGATGACGCCTTGCATTGTTATAAAATATTACGTGGCGATAGTTCCCGCTTCAAAACGCATTGTGAAGGCGTTTAGGTATTCAGACATCGGGTCCGTGTCAAAAACTATTCGCACCACACCCTGTTTCGAACGCATGTATTAAAACGTCTATTAAATTTAATCATTATACCGTAAGCCTTGTTCGAACTGGTCTTGAATTACAAATAAGTACAGTGCAATTAACATTTCATTAAGTTTAACTTTGTACTACTTAATTTAACGAATCATATTTATTTCTTACTTGATCTGATTCATTGGTGTTTTATTAACTAGACTTATGAAATTTTACGATTTATTATCTTTTTTTAAATCGTGAAATGATTTATTCAATTTACTGCTTTTTTAAGCGTGTGAAATCGCATTAAGTGAAAATGGATTTAAAGAATCGTCATTCTGAAATATTTACAGGGAGCTTTACATTTCAAAAACGCCGCGTCGTACAATTTGTTTCTTTTGCTCCAATTCAACAGCGGCCTTGACCGCGGTAGCGTTTAGCATGCGAAGCACGTCGCTGCCCGTAAAGAGCCGCCTCGTATCTTTGGACTGTCTTGTGTCCAACTCAATGCTCGATGCTTAATCCTTATTAGCGGTCAGTAAGATCTGGTTTTGTTTGACAGCGATAAAGACATTAAGCATGCTATTCATGCGTTAAGAGGTCTCGAAATTTGGCGGCATTGATTATGACACGTATGTATTTGCAGTTACGAAAATAGTGTTTTCCTTACGAGCAACTGCTGCGCCTGTGAGGAATTGCACCAGGATCGCAGAATTTTAAGTTAAATTCTAAATTGCACGTTTCCGACAATATTGAAATAGAATTGCTTCGTCTAAAGTTTTGATGTCTATAAGTAGAGAATCATGAGAAAAATATCATGTTCTTTTATTCTCATTTACGTATGAATTAGTCAATAAGATAAACATAACCCGTTGATTACAATTGTAATTTATATCTCGGAAATGTGTATCAAAACTGTCACCAGAGGAAATGGAGCAGAAATCTGAGAATGTTTAACATGATACATAATAAAGCTTATCGTGTTACCAAAGCAATGTTGTACTTTGCTGTTAAATCCCCTTATAGAGAATGTATAAATTAACTACTGATTTGATATCAAAGTGCAATTAATGCTCAAAACAATTATGAAGAAAATTTAAGCTATTAAGGATATATAGCAACACTTGTCGGAGATATTGTTGATTAAGTTACAAAAATGGTATTAACTGCGACAAGGATGCAAGTATACCTTACCGACAAGAGAACAGAATTAATTCCAGATTTAAGAAGACTTAATAAAATGATATTCTTTTAAAAAAACTCGGGAATTTCAAACTTGGAATATTATGTTCCCTCATCACAACGGTCAATGGAATAATAGTGAAAATGTGTTCGTACCAGAAATCTCATCGTGCACTTCTTGTCAGACTGCTCGATAGCTACTGAATGCTGTCCAGAGGCGCGCTGGGTCTTTTATACGTACGTAGACAACATGGAGTTAATATTGAAAGTGCGGCAACTGTTGATACCATATAACAGTTGACTTTGGACGAGACATTGTAAAGGGTAGAGACGGCCGGTTACGGCCTGTTTACTATCCGATATATGAATTCTCAAGGCTCTTCTTGTTTCGAGATGAGTAGTCTCGTCACAAGGGACTGAGCCAGACTATCATCTGGCTAATACAGTCCGAACTTAGAAATTATTTCCGAATTGTTCTTATTGTGCTAATGTTATAGATCAAGATATAATTGAGATGTATCCAGTTCTTTTTAAGATTCAGCTTATTTTTTTTAATCAAATTTTATTTTTCTTAGGGCATCAGTCCCAAGCTATTGCTTTACGTTGCGTATCAAGATGGAAGATGTAGTTATAAACATGATGTACTTTATGTTCGTAAGACATCTTAAGTCACAATTATATCAACCGATTTGTTTTTCTTTTGTTAAAAAAGGTCGTGGATTAATTCAATTCATCGACATATAGAAAGATCTTTTTTTTTCATTACTTTATTTTATTACCTTTTACGCTTATAACAAACGCACTAGATACCAATTTGCATTTTTCTACGGCAAACTCCTTTAAAGTAAAGGCAGTTAGTTGTAGGCGAGTTCTTAACAATTAAAACTTTCGAAACTACTTACTTTTAGGTTATGGAATATAATTTAAGAAAAACTGAAAATATTTTGGCTTGAATTGTATTATATCATTTTCACCAAGCGCCAATAGTTTGATTAGGTTCTTTGACAATTAAAAAACATCTCCAAGCATAATGAAGAGCTTATATTAATATATATTTCTTAACTGAAAGGAAATACATGAAAGAGCTGAACACAGTCATGACTGAAGAAGACTTGCATATGTTCAGAGGAGCTCGCTTTTGTTCAACTTTCTTTGTTCTACGTTGTGTATAGTATTTGCATAATGTTACAAATTATACCGACTTCTGTTAATAGATCGTCATACGAAATTGTGTACTTTTTTTATTAGTGGGCTAATGGTTGGCTTCTATTTCTCGTGATATTAAGTTACAATGAGGCCGTAGATGGTGGTAGAAGCTTGTAGACGCGTGCTCGCTATTCACATTCTCATATGTATGATTGTCGGAACACCGCTACGCTATTATCCGGGACATTTTTCACACAAAGTATTCTGCTCCCAAGATAGGTAGCCGTAGCCAAACACCTGTAGTATAGGTTATCAGAGACCTATACATATACAAAGACATTTTTAAGTAAATACTTAATATAATATAGTTAAACAACCAGACACAACAAACACGAATGTTTATAACACGAATGTTTGTACTGAGCGGGAATCGTATCCGCGACCTCTGATGTAAGAGGCAGAGGATACTACCATTACATCGACGGGCCAGTCGAATTTTTTCTGCTGATTTTCAATATACTTGTATCGTAGCTAAGAAAGATGTAAAAAGATGCTACATTTCGAATATGTACCTACATCGAACCAGAAACCTCAAGATTACAAAACGTGTTTAAACGTTGCGCCTTGGAGTGTCTCTTTTCAGAATGTAAACTCCAAGCGTTTCTTTATGGGTCATTGCGCGATTGTTAAATCTAGCCCAGTCTTAGGACATGTGTCAAAGTCGGCGTTTCATAATTAATAAAAAATAAGTGTCTAATTTCATACAACAGCCATTGTACTATATTTTTATTAAATTATTGCAATAAATCGCACAATTGTTTAAACTGGTATGCGCGAACCCTCGACGCCAATCTATCTGGGTCATCTTTTTTTTTACTCTCGATAAATATTTACGTGAATATATTAAGTTGTAACAAATAAAACCTTTTTCAAGTAGATTAATTAGCGCTTCTATTGCTTTTATAAAAATGTGTATAGTTTTTTACAAATTAAATATTTAATTTATAATGCTATCGCTAAAGTTCGGTGCAAGTTAATGGTGTCGTTTACTACAGTCTCTATTATGATATAGACACAGTCAAGATGAGTGCGGACGTCTGCCTGTCGAGTTCTTTTCTTGACCTGGGATTCATCTGATGTTAAATGACAATGAGGCGGTAAATGGTCAAGCGTGTTCGCCCAGAATACTTTCAGCTCTCACATGTGTGACTGGCTGAAAACAGTAAGCATGTTACGCCGGCAGATTGGCATTTGGGTGTGGTAGTTAACCATGTGCGTCCTAAAAACCCTACCGTCATCCATTCCCCACTACTCGTATGGCCAGGTAGTTCGATCTAGAATCTCCCGTATTACAAGGCAAGAAGAAAAGCACTGCGCTAAAGGGGATGGTAAGATATACTCTCACACCATAATAACAATGTGGTCGCTGTGTGCATTTTATCACAAAGATAATTATTAACCAACACACGTTGAACACTTTTTCATAATCGTGTATCATATCAACATTGGAAAGCCTTTTTTTTAAAGAACGGCCGAAACTAACGTTAAAAGAATGTTAAAGACGTTTATTGTGGTAGCTAGGTGATAGCTAACCAGGATGGTTCGATAAACTACAACCACTAGGTAAACTCCACTTTTTATTTAGCCCTGGAATAGAACTAATTTATTTAGTGTCACAAGGCAAGCGGTTTATCCTATGCGCTACATAGACGGTAACTATAATTAGAACAATGCCAGTAACACTATAGATTATACGAAAACTGAGTTAAATATCGAGATTGACACTCGGATCGTGTTAGGACAATTTAGCAACCGCTACCAGTGCGCTCCGAAGTACCTTACCATTCGTCTAATAGTCTAATACTTCCTTGACTACAATACGATCCAGTTCAAAGCGGATTATTTTATTACAAAGTTAGTTGATTGTGTGCGACAGCCCTGCTATGTACGCTCGTAATGTCACGCGAACGGCTGCGAAGCGACCAGCCGGCCAGCCGGGCGGAGCAGGAAGCTTTCGGTTTAATAACAATAATAAAAAAAAAAGTGCGTAACATACTGAATGGCATTTAAAACGGATTTCTTGGCCGCGGACGCTTGACTTTAAAGCCTACTTTATAAAGGATCGGCCCGTTTTTACGTGCGCAAGGGCAAACTGAAGCTTCTGAATTACGTGATTTCGTGTATCGAACGAATCGGCCGATATCATTTCGGTCGACGTATTTCTAGATGATTTGATATAATCTATCCATTGTCATGTTAATATAGATAAATAAGGGACTTCAATAAATAACTAATAGAAATAAATATAACAGAGGTTATTTGCATTTGCATAAATCGTAGAAGCTCAATGTGATTTACCATGCACAGAATTACGTGTCAAAATGTTTTATCAAAGATGAAAAATAATACAAGAATCATAAGACCAATTCTGCTACTACGAATTATAATTCAGAAATGGTCTTTTCAACAAACAAATATTTCTGAACATTTGAAATGAATAAAGTTAATTAATTCTTGTGTTACTATAATTCAGTTCTGGCTGGCGGTTTAGTCTTCAATTATTAATAATTTAAATTGTAATCAAACAAATGTTACTTATTAAAATCAATTTGACGTAGACTTAAAATTACTTCAGTGGATAGATAAATGTCCGTAAATTTTAATTGCATTTGTACACTCAACTTATTAATTGATATTGAAAGGACATTACGGAGTAGTTTTTTTTTTTAATAGAATGAATAATTAGATACGTAACAACCTTTCCGATAACTCCATATTTATATGTAAAATTGTACTCCGTAGAGGTTTGCCTTTGCATATTTAATTTGTTATATATCAGAAAACCAATCACTCTCCATTAAGTTCGGTTGAGCACACTTGGTGACAAATTATAGCGACATTCATAACGATAATGTATGCTTTTTTATCAGTAGGTTTACGGACATTTTTTCATGGTCGACATTCGGGGCTGTGGTACTTTGATGCAGTAACGAATCCTTATTGTTTTTTATTTAAGATAAATATTTGCAAAGAAAATTATTAGTTAATTACAAAAATCTTATACACTTATAAATGTACATATTTTTCATCGAACGTAGTAGTAGCGTCCCGTAAATCTAGTGTTAACGTTCAGAATTATTTTTATGTAGATTATTTGAAAATGATTGAAAACGGCAAAGGAAATACTTTTATTTCAATTTACTAATTAGTATTAACTTTATTAAGCTCCGATTATTCCTTATCACATATAGGTTATCTTTCTTTTCCGGCAGTTCGATTCCTAAAATCAATCAGAAATATTATAATTAATTATAATAAAAATATTATAATGATAAGTATTTTATGGTAGTATGTTTTATAATAATCATAATTATTAACATTCTGCAGTTTATCTGTTTTGTATATCATTGTGATAAATACATTACGTCATCACAAATACTTGTTATTTTACTTGCATTATGATTTGCATTGAAGTCATATCTATACTTACACTGTCGGCCAAAAGTTTGAGACCACCTTGAAAAAATTACAAAATTGAATAAAACTCCAAAAGTTAGTGCTCTACAAATTAT
>DWQX01004068.1:0-15933 GCA_018245475.1 Pharmacophagus antenor
CACAAGGCAACACAGCAGTCAGGACACCAGAATCTCGATTCTCTCCTAATACCTTTGGAAAAATCATGACGCATCGATAATATGATGGCATATATATAACCACTTTAAGATTTAATAGATAAGAACAACGTAGAACGTGATGAGTTCAATATATTACGAATAATTTCCATGACGAAATATTTCGTCATGCCCATTGCAGTGGGCTTTTATATATGACGAAATATTTCGTCATACCCAGTTAACAAGTTAAAAGTGTACTTCTACCTTTACATTTAATTATTATTATTACACCCGCAACTGCGTCTCTAAAGACCTATCAGAAAGAGACAACAGAAGTGGGATGTGCGACATTTAACTCTCAAAACGCTAAACGCTCACGCTCGCGTAATGACCGCTACGTTATACCACTGGCCGCGCTCCAAAATGCTTCGGGACGCGTGCGCGGCTCAAGAGATCAGCTGTTAATGTGTGCAAATGCACGTGTAATTGGCCAGCTGGGTGTAGCAGCGTGCCGGCTCCGACATGAATCCAACATACTGCTGGTGCTGCGATCAATATTTAATGTTACCGAATAATTAACCCAGTGACTATTGTGGGCGCCTTCAGGAGCTCCACATAGATTGGCCTTCTGCTATTAAGAGCGCCACTAGCTTGGCTTTCTGATACTTATTATTAGAGGTTTAAACTAAATTGGTTACCTGAAAGGATTTTTTATATGTTAAAAATGTTTAACAAAAAAAATAATGTGATCTAAGAACACATGCATAAAGAAAGTTTTTATAATATTTCACGGATTGTATTGTTTCAATGCATCTTAAAATATCAAGTGTTAAATATATTCCACATATTTCTGTATACCACCACTTTGGGTGCCGCTGCTTTAAAACATATAGCGTGGACGACTTGAATAAATTATGATTTAAAATTCTCTTATTATAATTTAATTTATGTAATCTAAAAATATTGCTAGTGCTATAAAAAAATACAAACTCCAATAATTTTGTTTTTAGTTCCTCTCGCTAGATGGCGCTTTGTGAATTAATGTTAAAAATGTGATTGTACAATATAATGTAATTTAATACATAAAGTTGGAGTTTTTTTTTTAGTTAAAACATAAGTACATCAAGTTTCGAGCGGAAACAAAAACTACAGCAATATATTGCAGTTTTTTTATCAATTAAGTTGTGAAAGACGTAGAAGAAGGTATAAACAAACAGATAAAATTTACACATTGCACTTTCAGTGCGCGCTGAATACTTATTCTCGGTTATGAAATAAACGTTAAAAGAAGTGTCAGACTATTACTGTTTTTTTTCCAAACCTTTATCAATCATGAAATTTGTTTTTCTATCTGTACTTAAACATAGAGGACTGTCTGGATACGAGAATAGAACGCCTTTGTCGATCTTCAATGTTGGAACGTGCCTTTGATCGCTCCAATAGAAGGTTATTTTTGTAGTTCAAATATGCGGGGATTTTTGATAGGGTCAGCGAGTCAAGTAATAAAATAAAGTGTTTTTTAACCTTTGCGTTAAAGAAGATAAGTGATACGTGAACACTTTATCAAATGAAATTGTATGTTGGCAGCTTTATTTGTATTTCAAAATACTTCTATGTAAACATTACTTATATTTGATGGGCTGCTGTTGCAAATTAAATAAATATAACTACTAATTAATTTTGACTACCACCATAGCGCAGTGGGTTAGTAGCTTGCTTTATACCGCGTAGGTCCCCGGTTCGATTTCCGGGCCACAGGAGTAGTGGGGTTTGGAAGGTCGTAGGGTTTGTCAAACCCGCCTTGCTAGCTACCACTTTCATCGTCAATCTGCCGCCATAACATTTGTTGTGTTCCGGCAGTCATACATGTGAGAACCAGATGTGTTCTGGACGAACAAGCTTCCCAATCTAAGGCGTCATTGTTATTTAACATCAGGTGAAATCAAGGCCAAGTATTAGTCCATGACCGCTAGAAAACAATCTAAATTGTAGATTCATTTCGCTACATTGAAATATAATTTACTACTTAGGTGTGTCACTATTATTAGTAATTGGTTTATGCTATTTAACTCCATAGAGCTTTTCTGGTATTTTCTCCATTTACTTTTATCGATATATCACCGCCAATAAAAACAAGACACTCCTATATTTTATTTATTAATCTATTTCATTATTTAACTGAAAATGTAGTACATAATCTAGTGTAAATATACACTGTATTAAAACAATAGCCAATGTGGTCAGTAGATCATTCGGTCATTAAACCTTTCATTCATTCAATGAAATATCTCGGCCTTAGTCATTCGGTTTGTACATTTATACTCGTACTTTAGTGGCTTGGACGCATTCCAGAATTAAGAACTGTCGGCCAATGATTGACGAAGTAATTATAGAATGGTAAATAACATGGATGATAATTTGTCTGTGTCTGAAAGATAGCTCAGCGTGGGTAGCTCGGGAAAAGGGATTTGGAAGATTTCTCCGTTATATTAAATACACTTTCCATGCGAGAAAAAAAATCAATATTATAATGTTATTTTTTACAGTGCTGTTTCCCAAACTTCCTGTGCAATATTTCTTAGTTTTCACATGTTATATTATTTTTAAACCACGTGCAAAAACAGATGTTATGAAGTGTACATCAGTTTTTGTGTATACATGGATCAATTTGTGGTATCTTAGCTAGCTAATATCATTAAATAAGGGACTCTATCGAAGTTGTTGATCAACTATATTTAGTATAGAATAGGCAAGTCCCTGGCCTGTAGTCCTGGACTATTGAGAAGAGGATTAAGATAAACACTGCCTGTCGTAGAAGGCGGCTAAAGGGGTACATGGTTTTTGTGGTTCTGGGGACCTAAAAGCCCCCACTTAGTGAGCCCGTGTAGGCTGGCAAGCACGTATTGGTCTCGTGTTTTCCGTAGCACAGCGAGGGTGCCAGGAAAACCGGATAAGCTTTCGCTTGGGACGTGCTTACGCACAGTGCAGAGGCGCGTTTCGTAGGAGATCCCGGCCTCTCATTACGCACCTAGTCTGACCAACGAGGAGGTTTTAGTGCGTACAATCTCTAATAACCCTGACTTCTCCCAGAAGCAGGGTAACTTTAGAAGGTTTTATTAAATCGAAAACGATAAAAAAGCAAGTCGAAATTTTCAAGTTAAAATTTTTACATCTTTTGTGGAAAAGATTATAGGCTCGCATATGTTCTAGGAGTAAGTTTATGTAATTAAAATTGACTATAGTCATAATTTTTCTAATTATCAAAAGATATTCAAAATAAAATTAAGCTACAAAACACTAGACAAAACAATGCTACATAGCACTGCTTAAAGTCGAACATTGTTATGACGTCATTATAGTGAAACCCTACGTTTAAACATAATAAACAATGCATTTCAAGAAAGAGCTGTATTGCCAACTATTGATATTGTTTATCTTGGAGACTGGCCAATGTAACTTGCCCCGTTTACAAACTGCCATGTTCGTAAAGTAAACATTATAAATGGATCAGGATAAACTGGTCATCAATATGTGCATTTAAGTAACTGCATCATAGATACAAATTGTATATCTGCAACTGGAGTATCACAGTGCGAATACAAGAGATGTGTTATGGTATGCCTTTGGATGCGACTACAGTCTTAATTATCGGTTAAAAAAGAATCGCAGCGTAAGTCTGAAACTCGAAAAGGTTTCAACTGCATCCATTGTGCAGATACTAAATTAATGTTGTTAGACTGAGCTCCCTAGTCTTATTCCGGAGTTTGAAGTGGTATTTGTACAAGTCGCTTTGTTTTTGTGAGAGCAAGAAGGATTCCGCGCGATTGAGCTTCCCCGTCTACGACTGTCACTTAACATCATGTGACGTTGAACAAGTCAAGTGTTGTTGTGAATTAAAACAAAAATTTTCGACCTCGTTGTCATTCAATCGAAGGTTAGTTCGATAGATTAATAAAGCATCTTTTATTTCTTCCGTTATAAGTGCAAAACAAAAGTTGTTTTTATATTACCGTATAAAATTAAACACTAATTTGGACCGAAAAAAAAATAAGCCCATATTGACTTAAACGCAGAATTACTTTCGATATTTCTTTAATTTATCTAATTTAAATTTCAATAAATTTTCTTTTTCTTTAACGCCAGTTAAGAATTTAGCATTAAAAAAAACCTTACAGAATTGCCGTTCTCTTTTCACTTTTAAAATTATACGTTTGTCTCAATCGCACTTACCTCCAAGATCTCGTCTCCGACTTTGACGGCTGGCGTCGCCTTTGCCGCAGCGCCGGCTGGGTGGAGACCACAGATAAAGACCGCCATCCGACTGCGGTCTCTGTGCCCGGCGAGACTAAGGCCGAGGCCGGCCTTCTGGGTCCGCTCCAACTTAACCACGACCACACTATCCCCGAGCGATGCATACTTCTTCCGAATTTTATCTGTTGAAGGAACGCATTTTTTAAATTAAATAATGCACATAAATGCTATATATTTTTAAATCATCATTTACATTACTCGATATTATTTTTATTAAATGTATTTTTTTTAAATCGTTGAAAAATGTTTATTCTTTAAAACTAGATTAACGAGACTCGTCATTTTGATGGCTCATCGTTCAATAAAAAGTTTTGTATACTCAAAAAGTTATGACTTCTTATTACTCTTTAGCGTATCTGACAACATTGTTTTATAGTTTTTTTTTGCATAACAAGAAAGTATATGAATACAAAAATCAAACAAATGTCAATACACAGACTCAAAAAGGAAACTAAGAAAAAACGTTCTTAAATGTACTGTTATGACAGTTACGTAATGCAAGAAATGTGTACGGACTTTTAGTCTTGTTTAATATACATTTATCATGTTTATTGGGATGGAAACTTCTGGAATTGTACTATTAGTTTATACGTGCTTAAATAAGAATAAATTTGTATATTTCTACATTTTAAACGGATATTTATCATCTTGAACAGGCGTTTCGCTATTCGCCGATAGGTGGCGTTATACAAAACAACAAACATTATTCGAGACCGTCCCAAACTTAAGATCCAATTAATATAAACAGCGGCCCTCGATGAGCTCTTTTATACTGTAATAAAAGTCGCGAAGTGCTCGCAAACGAGAGGCTTGATGGTAATCCGCAAGGAATCGATAGGGGCTACTCGAGGAATGGGAAGTACTTATAAATTGGACGAGTAATGATGATATATAGAGTGAGCTAAATAAATCAGGAAAGAACTGTTGATACAAATATTGTTTACTCTTACAACTTCTTCATCCTTCATGTGTAAGGTCTTACAAACCTTCTTTGCCAGCTACCACCCTCTATATCTGCCGCCATAACAACATCGCTTTGTTCCGTCCGTGTACACGTGAGAGAGTATTGCGGGCGGGCAATCATGCTTCTTCATCTACGGCCACATTGTCACTTAATGTCATGAGTAAATTGAGGTCAAACGCTAGTACATTGCCGATAAAAAGAAATACAATGGGATTGAGTGCAAAATGTCTGTAATGCGTCAATTTGCCGGGAGGTCGGCGCGGGGAAATGTAATTTGTCGGTGAAGATAATGTGATTCCTTCCCGGGACGCGTTTGCGGGCCGACATCTTTTTGTTTCAATTTTATCTACTTTGAAAGCGCTGTTCACGTTTCGTTTCATTTTAAAGACGGCGATAAATATTGTTTATTTACATTTTCTTTTGGAATGCATTTAAATAATTCTAATGAATTACTTACTATGGGATAAGTCTTTAGTGTTTAAGGCAACAAAAGTAACAATTTGTGATCTTAAGATAAAAAAAAATTATTTTAATCGAATACGGTCTAATGTTTGGAGCCATATTCACATGATGTTAAGTGATAATGAATCTGTAGATCGTAAAATGTGCTGGCTAGGAATCCTCTGGCCGTCCTGTTTGTCTGCCGGAACGAAGCGGTGTCGTAATGGCAGCGGATTTATGTTGAGGGTGGTCGCTGGTTAGACGAGAAAATCTTAACTCAATACAAATTCCACTGTGGGCCTGGAATTGACTCTCGAGACTCTGAATCATAGAGAATCTGAGTCAGTGGCGTGGTTCTGGGGAGTGTGACCAGCGGTGGAGAATGACGAGTGAGAACATCATATCATCACCATACCAAAACTACCAGGATTGCATAAACGATACTGTAGTATTCCATACAGCAAATAATACTATTACACAAGTTTCAGTATATAAACACAATGAAGTAACGAATCGAATTCGTAACGCCCTCAATGACACTAGTAGAAGCGAAGGTCGGCCCGCACTTGACCCGAATGCCATAATGTATTACGCGCCGAGGGCATCTCAAATACAGCCGCCAACGTTTACGTTTTATATAATTTTCTACCATTAAAATTTTATAAAATACTAGTATTATAATTTTAGCTGCTTCCGTGGGGCTGAGCTCGGGTCACGCGAAATAAATCATCAAATCCTAGGTCGCAATTAGTACAGTTTGAATCGCGTAGAGATTTTCGAACGTTCTGAACCTAATGATTCTCCAGAAAATAAATTAAAAAGTGATATTTATACGCGTGTAATAATAGAAATTGTAAAAAAATCAGAGTTTTGATACTGCCAATTATAGTCCACTCTCATTTGTTTCAGAGTCATAAAATTTTATATAAAATATAAATATATTTTTCTATTTCTAACGAAATAAAAGAACGAAACAAAAACAGAAGTCGTTTATTACATAGCAATTTGCGGCCGCCCGGAGGCTAAACAAGGTTATTTGTATCTTTCAAAATAGGACCTTGTTCTTGAAATAGGACCTTAAAATTGTGAGATCTTATTATTATGTTTAGTTTTTACGAGTAGTGTGCTAAAACGAACTCGATCGACGCGTGATTTTAAGTGACAATGAGGTCGTTGATAGTAAAGCATACTCTCACAGGTACAACTGCATGCCTTAAATCTGTTATGGCGGCAGATTGAAATAAAGGATGGCAGCTACCTAAGCGGAATCGTTAAGACCTTAACAACGTCTAGACTTCACTATCCATGTTACTGCGAATCTGACTAAGAAAGTCAAAACACATTTAATTATACACTACTAATAGATGTAAAAAAAAGTTTTCACTGTCCTCCAAACCTTAGGGTTGAAATTTATTAAATCGTTTAACGAGCGTTTAATGTTTAATTATAAGTTTTCTTCTTAACATTCTGATGTGTGTATTATTTAAATTCAATATCATCACAGCTCAAGTCGCAGCGTTAAATGAGGGGTTATTAATTTAATGCTACAGTGCTTTAGAGCTGGGTTGCGCTTCAGTTGTTTCCATGTCAAGTGCATCGGGAGCCACGCTATGCATACGATGGCTACGCCGAACCACACAGATTGAATCGATAGGGCATGCACTGCGCATAGGTGAATAACTTACGAGCGTATACAACTGTGCATCAACTCTTGTGAGCGACTGTACAATTTTTTATGGGACCAACAGGCCACTAACAGCTCCTGTCTAATACTTGTGGGTTACTTATCTTGTAACACAGATCCCGGATTCGATTACGCGGCCACGTGTGTAAAGAAATCTGAAATTTTCTAGGGTTTCATCTAACTCCCCTAGCTAGCTATCACCTGTTGTGAACCTGCTGCCATTACAGCATTGCTGTGTACTGGCAGTCGTACGTGTGAACTGGAAGTATTCTAAGCGAACACGCTTCATTGTCTACGACCTCATTGTAATTTCACATCTTGGGTCAATTGGGATCGTGTTTGCACAAGATTATAATTAGGTAATTAATTAAATGTCCAAATTTCAGTGGCGTGCCAGTAGTCTAATGAAAAATATTTAATATATACCTAACTCCACAATACCCGGCATTCGACTTGGCATATCGGCCCAAAGAGTGACACTTACAGCGAAGTAGGGCTTGCTTCGGGTTTGTAGAGCGCTCTCTCTGTCTTACAGTAATCCAATAGCGATAGACAGAGATAATGCTATACAAAACCACACCCACCCGAATATCTCGCTCTTTCTCCCGACGTACCTAATGAAATATTATTACGTATTTTACCTATTTTTATCTGTGCTGTTACTGTTATGTATATAATTATATATGATATTATACGCCATTGACATTGCAACTAATTGAGATACAACACGTAAGCGGAACAAGGACAAGTTTAAAGATTAATAAAGTGAGATATACCGTGGGCTGGGAATAATACCGAGGCCGTACTGACTATATCACCATGATGCGGCATTTTAAGTGCCCAATAAACGAATGTTAGCCGCTTGATTAATGGCTGCGGCATTAGATTGTCCAAGAATGTAATAAACTGTGGCCATCATATTAATTTGACGAATGCCGCAATGTCTCGGATGGATGGAACGTGGTTTGTCGAAAAATAAACGATTTCCCATAAAGCAGTTCATCTACTTATAAACAGTTGACTGAAATCTTGAGCAATAATGAGACCGAAGACAGTAAAGCGTTCGCATGAAAAAAGCACAGGTCTTTGAAAGGAACAACATATATTTATGTATTTATTAAAATAATATCTATGTACGTATATCGGTCTCTGATAAACCATACTGCATGAGAGCTCATGGATCACCGGATCCGTAGACCAGTTTCGTTGAAGCTTTAATAGTCGTCAAAAAGACTAACGGCGCATACTTCTCCGAACCCAGCAGCAGCAGCAGCCATATTGCAGGTGCTTAGGTAGTTATATTGGGATCAGAGCACTACGTATGAAAAATGACCCAGATGACACAGAAATAATGAGTTCAATATCTACCTTTTCTAAGTTCCAAACATTAGAGTTTTTTTTTTATTACTTGAATCTCAACTTCTTGGTGAACTACTTAAAAGAAAACTAACAAAATTAGATCAATTAGCTAAAAAATGTACGATTTCATACTCAAAGAGTTAAAAAATGTGTTCAACCGTTCGAATATTATTAAAGTTAAACGTTAGCTATTTTCCGAGGTTTTGTAAGATTTTTAAATTGTGCACGTGAATTTCTTCAATAATTTAAAGAGTGTATCGCTTAACATCGATTGAAATTTATAAGCGCTGACTTCACTCACATCACGGAAATAAAATATAGTCTCACTAAATTTTGGTCTCGTTTAATTTCACATACATAACATAGAGACAGAATTAATGGGGGGGAAAAAAAGAGTCTTCGCATATAATAGGGATGTCGCGTTTAATGAAAGTCTGAACGGAACGAAAGCAACGGCTCCTCTTCGCCTCCATTCGATATGGAAAGTACTTTAAAGCGAATCAATCTTCCCCCCACTACGGCAGCACTGTATTTTACGTGAGCCGGCTTGCGATAAGATATCCCCGTTCACTTAAAACGTTTGAGTCTCAATGGAATATTGTTTGTGGTTTATTTTGAATGGTCTAATATAAATTGATTTTATATATATATATAACCAGATTTTAGCCTCTATTCGCTCGCTATTCCGGTGGTGATAATTTTATTATTACTCTTCACACCCTTGGCCACAGATGTGGACATTTACTTTTGCATTTAAAGTTAATTGACATTGATATATAGATGAAAATCTTTAACATGTTGTTTTAATATTTCTTTACCTTCCGTTACTTGAACACCGATTAAAATAAAATTAATAGCTTTCGCTGGAATTTTAATATTTATTTATACTTCTCTTTTGTTATTTAAAAATTATCTCTGAAAAGGTCAATAATAAGATTAATCCCCCTCCATTACGTCTATGTTCGAATTCATCGACTCGGAGAATAAAAAACTTCATTTAAATTCGAATCTTATTAATCCCCACTTACGGTTGGAATTTGCAATAACTCTTCATATGGACACTTACACGTAACAAATTACACCAAAATTCATAGTCTCTAGGACCAACGGACTAGGTTTTGCGTTGATACACCAATCAGTGAATCAGTTAGGACTTTGAACTTTATTTGTATATATGAAATGTTTCTAATTGCACGCACAGATGGCAGTAATTAAGAAGAACGCAAACTCGTTAATAATGAACAATTGAAAGAATCAAAATTATTAACGAAATATATCTGTGTAAGCTTTAAAATGGTAATTTATTTTATTATTGTAAAGTTTTATATAAATTATTGTACACGTTTCTTTTTGAATAAAAATGAAAGCCTTCTCTAGTAAGGCTATCGCTAGTTTTCATAAGCACTCGTTGCTAATTAAAAAGAGCGTAACCCTATAATTAATTCCACTAATACCATTTAACGTAATGAATGTCCCTATGACCTACGTTTTCAATGAATTAACCGATCAATTAAATGCGAGGTGCGTTACCCATGGAACAGCAAGCGGTTCTTTGCGGACAGCATCGTGTCACCACAACCGGTTCGATAAATTTTTTGATGGAATGTTTTTTTTTTTGATATCCCGAGTTCGATTCCCCGGCTACATACGTAGCGGAGTTTCGGTGGTAAGGTTCGAATCCGTCTGGATAGCGAACCACCCGCAAAATCAATTTGCCATGAAAGCGTTGCTGTATTCCGCCAATCATAACTTCTTTTTTATGTCTATTTGTTCTCAGCAATCTCCTTAAAGTCTATATCGATTTGGATAGGACTTTCACTGGAAGATACATAACTTTTGATATAAGGATAAAATATGACTAGACTTTAAATTTTGTAAAACAACTTTCGCTCAAGATTTCGGAGTAAAAAAGAAATTTTTATACGTAAACATCTTTGGATTCGTAGAATATTTAAAAAATATATTTCGTTTTAGCTAAGCGGTAAACTTTTATATGTCAGTTTTGGAATTACGTATAGGGTTTTTTTTTTTTACTTTTTTGTGCAACAAAGCGGGCGTGTATGTAAATATTTCGTTTAATGAAAGGTGTAATTTAGTATTTTTTTTTACAGCCAGCAATAACCGTATGAGCAGTAAAGCGTATAACTAATTCAAATCAAAATATACTACTGCTTAATTCAATTAGACCAGTGAAAATGATTCTAATAGCGGTTCTAAAAAGTCGAGTCTCCTGAGAAGAAAGAGACAAGAAACTCAGATACTTTGTTTTAAATATTATATTTATGTATACATATATGTGAATATATATATATTAAAATTCTTCCTTTTGTTTAACTGAAGCGTAACATGTCTCCATAGATTATTGCCGTTAATACTTGATTTACGAAAATATTTTCATGGTTTTCTTCTCAAACTGTATAAATTTTATGCGTTACTGTTATTTCAGTTTTCACAATTTTCACAAATATCAGATATAATACAATGTTGCCAGAAGCAGTGAAAAAAATTGTGAAGTGAAACGCATGTAAGTGTACAGAAGTTCTTATCAAGGATTGTTCAGCCGAAATGGCGGATCCCGTATAAATCTAGCGTTAAATTAAATTAAAAACAAAATATTAACAGTTAATTTTAGCCTTATACCACTGTAAATCTGATTCCGTAAGTTGAATGTCTTCAGCTCTGTAGGGGAGAAACTTCTGTAAGCTACAATGACTTGCAATTTCGCAGTTTCATATCAGACCATCTCGCCCTCACCCGGTTTATTACACGCATGATAAATTGATATTAGTTTTAGCTAAGTTGTACGAAAGTAGGCTGCTATATCGCGCATGGGATCTAACTTCGTTATTAAAAAAGCTACTACGGTAATTTGTTACTTACGCAGCGTAATTTTACGATGTTTTCGCTTTAATACGCTTTTTTAATAGACGGCTTTATGACACGGCTTTTATTGGTTATGGGCTAACACTCGACCTCGATTGCACCTGATGTTAAGTGACAACGAGGTCGTGTTCATGGTTGAGCGTGTTTGCCGAAATACCACTGGCTCTCACATGTGTGAGTGCCGGAACACAGCAGTGGCTTTATGGCGGTACATTGACGACACAGACTTCGACACGTCCTACCACCATCCGGACCATTTCTACTGTGACCCGGGAACCTGAAACCTCCGCGTCACACAGCGGGAAAATGCCACAGATGCAGACAAACTCGACCATAGAGAATATACAGAAATTAAATAAAGAACTTCGTTGCCAATGCTGGATGTGTTTACAAAGTAATGGTATGGAATTAGATTAGCCAACGATATACATAAATGTTAAACTATTGTATATTTTGTTACCGATATGAACGTTTGTAAATAAACAGACTGGATTTATTTAAAATATTGTGTATACAAACGAAACGGGTTATTAGAAATGGAAGTGGAAAAAAATATATGGATTATGGATATGAATTAGTAACGCAAGTCGGGTGTAATTTATTTGTTCATCAGCAATGGGCTTAAACAAACTCGATTTCACGTGATGTTAAGTGACAAGGAGGCTGTGAATCAGTGTTTCCCAACCTATTTGGTCCATTGTCCCGCTGTTGAGTAAAAAATATTCTGTCCCCATCGACCGATGCAATATTTATCCTATGCCTCCCAAAAACAAACGATCACCAAGAAATGCAATAAATTATATTAGCTATTTTCTTTTTTGAAAAAGTTACTAATTGCCGCCAAAATGACAGAATTGCCCCGGGTGCCTACGCCCCACCTTAGGAAACATTGCTGTAAACGGTGATAGCGTGCTTATTGTGAATACTCTAACTGTCAAATGTATCTGTCGAAATACAGCAATGATGTTAGATAACAGATTGACTTTGCAGGCCATGAATTCCGTGAGAATTTCTTTCTATATCTTAACGTAAGTTCTAGATTTAATTTTGTGCTTGTGGTCTTTGGGCTGGTGGGTTCGTATAGGAAGTTTGTGCTACACACACCGGTGTCAACAAAAGATAGAGACAGCTTCACCACACTGTCATTTAAAATAAAATATGTAATAAATAAACAAAATAATAGTCCTCTAAATTTTTTTTTTATTAACAAATATCTATCTCTATACAATTTTTCAATTCCGCTAACTAACAAAAGTCAGGCAGTCTTTCATATTACCAATCAAATTACCGTTTCGAGTTTTAAAACGGAATAACAAAAGAAAAAGTGGCAAAAACAGACTGCCTCACTAATGACGAGTTTGTGTGCCACCTTATAAAGCTAGAAGCAGAACTCTTAGGACCCCTCCAGTTACGACCGACCGGCTGACATGACTTAGAGACGAGCTAAGAAAAGAGCTTACTACCATTTTAAACTTCGGCAATGTAGCTGCTACTGCTCGAGTGTTGCGGCTGTCTATTGGCGACGGTGATCACTTTCTATCAAGTGAACCGGTTGTCGTTTGCCTACTCTAACTAAAAAAGAAGCTAGCTCTTGTCAATTTACCCCCACAACTCACTATCGAAGGTCGTAGAAAGCTGCTGAATACTGGTAACATATGACCTAACAATGGGGACATCTTTGGGTTACATCTGTGCCCAGTCTACAGGTCTATGATAACCATAACTATCATAAAAGCATTAAAAAAAATTAAATAATTATTTGATCGACCATTTGAAAGTTATACATTAAAAAAAAATTGTAGCATCTCTTCAGACTTCTTCGTGATATAAAAGCTGCTGTTAGTTATAGAGGCCATTTGTTATTTGAACGAGTATAAAAGGCGTCGGAGACAAGTTTAGCGCTCTCATGTGTTAAGACGAGTGTGACGACATGCGACGGGTTGCCTGGAGTTGCATCTTTAAGATTGAAATGGGGGAAGCCTGTCATGAAGCGTTGGTGAACAGCCGGTTCGAATTAATCTAAAGCTGTATTCCGGCAGCCGTATAGAGGTATTCTGAATGCTCATTCGAATTCACCATCTACATGCACATTATCACTTAACATCATATGAAATTGAGATCAAATGTTAAGCCATAACTAATATAAGGAACACTGTTTTTAGAGAGGTATAATTGTTTTCATAATTATTACGTAACGAACGATATTTTTTCTTAAATACAATTTTTGTTACGAAAGACGTAATGAAGGACGCTTATTGCATATTGAAATACATCGAATGACATTACAAACTAGTCGTGAATATATGAAACCTTCACAACGACCACAGAATAAATACAAACTTAATAAGAACGAAATAAAAAAAAAAGATCGAATGAGATACTCGATCAACACAAAAAGCACGGACAAATCAATCGCCGACATTATCTCGATTCCATTACGCGGTGTGCGGGTACAGTCGCGCGGGAAAACGTTGAAGACGTTGCGTTAAGAAAATATTTATTAACGTACCGCTTTCGCGTCGTCTCGGGGCGTGGAACATAAACGACCCCGTTTAATTAATACTTGTACGTTTAGTTCAGGCAAGATACAAGGCCCATGTTAAATAGGCCCGAGATGTTTCTATTTAGTTAAAATAAATAAATAAATATCACATATGGAACTCTGATCTCGAGATAGGTAGCCAGTCAGACCGATATACATACATAGATATATTTAAATAAACACTTAAACATATATTAACAGCCAGACACAGAAGAAACACGAATTTTCATCATAATAATGACGATAGCATATATTACTTCGCGAAGTCAAAACTAATGAAAATGGTAAAATTAAATGCTTTATAAATATCTCTAGGTATCTTGATATCATTATTACTATCTCAACATATATTTATCCAATTCATTCAATAAGCTAAAACGAGTAAAAGATGTCTTTGGAAATATGCAAAAGGATGTATAATTATTCTTAGATATTGTATACTAGTACACAGCGTTAATGAAATATGATTTATTTATCAATTCTTTGTTTCATTATCTCTGTAGACGCCGTTTTACATCTCATTCTCCAAAAGATAAAAACGAAATTAAAATTGATTGGCATAATATAAATATAAACACTAATGTATAAATTTATATTTATTAATATATATTTTTTTTTGTTATTTTAAATTTTTAACGATAAGTACTGCATTTAGTAATTAGTAATTATAAACGGTTGTTCGTTCAGTCTTAAATAATGTAGACGGTTATCAATAGAGTATTCGAGAGAAAACTGCATAGGCTTTTTCTACTAGTGCACTTTACTACCACAGACTATATATCCAATATAGGCTATAGGCAAATGCTGTACTATCAAGATTGATGCTACAGCACTGGCGTAAATGATTTAATAAAAATACGCTCTTCAACCCCATTTTGTTAATGTCAATTGACTACTTAATTATTAAACACATAATATTTGCTACATTACAGATAGAATTACGAACCTCTGCACTATGCTTCATTACATCTACCTTTATTAAACATTCAAATCACATTCCTTATTCTCCCACTACCTTCTTTAACCAAGGAGTGGATTATATTTGGTCACAGGGTTTCTCGAACTTACAAGCCTATTCACCACCCTTAACGTCAGTCTACCGTCGTACCAGCGCTGCTATCTTCCATCAACCATACATGTGAGAGATAGAAGTACTTTAATGAAAAACGCGAAATACTCCATCATCTGCGGCCTCATTATCACTTAATATCACTTGAAATTATGCATAAGCATGCAATTAAGGAGAAGCAGCACGGACGAAGACAAACAATTATATAATAAAAATGAAAGTAAAATTTAAATACCGTAAGGGAACACATACAACGAAAAC
Organism: Pharmacophagus antenor; assembly: GCA_018245475.1. Lineage (NCBI taxonomy): Eukaryota > Metazoa > Arthropoda > Insecta > Lepidoptera > Papilionidae > Pharmacophagus > Pharmacophagus antenor. The sequence continues at coordinate 15,515 of DWQX01004068.1, forward strand.
TTCCTCCCAAATTTCGACAAAAGCATTAAAAACATAAAAGTAAAAGTTTAGTGGTTGTAAACCATAACCACAGTAAACATAATACTTTGGGTGTTGCCTTCATTATAAAGTTTTAATGGTTCACTTCTGTAAAACAAAGCTTTTAAAGTAAATTCTCATTGTGATGGATCGTTTCAAAGCTTTTGTGATGGCCTTATGGCGCCTTAGGATGCATTCGCTTTGATATGAATCATAATTGTAATAATAGTTATTACACAGTGAAAGTTCTCATAATTATGGCATTTTACGAACAAAAAAAGTAAATAGACAATGTTTGAGTAATAATCTACCAAAGTAGTTTTGAAGCATTCAGCAATCGTTGTATTACGGGTATAATAGTGATAATTCATACATATGTGTATGTATATATATATATATAT
>DWQX01004069.1:0-15926 GCA_018245475.1 Pharmacophagus antenor
TAATATGTTTATTTATACATAAAGTTAAAGTTAAGAGTATATATTACATATTGTTAACCTACTAATAATTCTGTTACCTCTCATACATATTTTTATATCACGTATGGAGACAACGCCAGCACCAGCAGTAACCTATTGTTTAGCAATATGTCTACCCATGACAATGACGTGCTAGCTAGCAAATCTATACAATAGTTACATTCATCGCCTTGATAATCAAGATGTTAAGCGTCGCTACGCTGTTAAGTCTCATTTCTATTCATTAATAATATTAGTTTTCACTAGATAGAGTAGTTTCAGCTATTGTTAGTTTTTTTTCATTAATATTATAATTTATCTTTAATTTGTATATAACTGGCAAATGCGCTTATGTCATATAAAGTAACCTTCTTATCTGTTGTGAGTGGCCTTCTGAGCTCGAATGTAATGCGACGGAGTACGAATTAATTGCACCAGATAACCCCCTCCTCAGCGATTTCCCTTTGGTAAGCGAGTGGTAGACGTACCTCTCTCTTTACGGACAGTGACACAGTGACCGTGTTCACGGCGGAGAGTTCAGGCCATGCACCAATATAACGCTTTAGTGTTTACGGTGCTCGCGATCTCTTTAATCTTATTGCAAGCAACTGCTCAAGGTGGCCGCCAGTCTGAACCAGAACTAACGTTTGCAGAGACTGTATATGTACGCTTGTCTAGTGCATGTAAGTTTTTTTTTTTAAATAATCGATAGAAATTAAAGTCCCTGTTATAATGGAGATATTTAGCAGACTTGAAATATAATTTTTATTGCACTAATTTATATATTTTCAGGCAGAGCTTTAGTAGACCTTCAATACAACTCAATGAATAGTCAAAATGCAATTGTAAAAACTATGAAAATTACCCACTTGGACGGGACGATGACCAAAACATTTCCTATCGATGAAGCATATCGAACTCTTACCCAACCCTCAATGTTTGATATTTCAAAACAAACGAAAATTATCATTCACGGTTATAGAGACAGCTCACATTCATCAGTGTCTCAGGATCTCGCCGAGGCGTATAATGATAAAAAAATATTTAACGTGTTATTAATTGATGCTGAGGAAATGATGAATAAGGGATATGTTTTATCTGTTCATAATGCACGTTTAGTAGGAAAAAGGCTAGCCAATTTTTTAGCTAATTTAGAAAACTTTGGAGCAAACGCCGAAGATTTTCATCTTCTCGGTATCAGCCTTGGAGCTCATATTGCTGGTTGGGCAGGAAAGTATTTCAGGCAGTACAAAAGTCGTTTTGTAGGACGAATAACGGGGTTAGATCCTGCTGGACCTTGCTTCTCTTATGCGTATCCTGATCAGAGGCTAGATAAAACGGACGCACTTTACGTTGATGTTGTTCACTCAAACAGATTAATACAAGGTGTCATTGAGCCTCTGGGTCATGCAGACTTTTATATTAATGGTGGAGGGCCAATACAACCCGGTTGCATGGTACCATCTTGCAGTCATCTTCGGGCAGCAAGTGTTTATGCGGAAAGCATAAAAACTCCTAAATCATTTGTAGGGATTAGATGCCAGAGCTGGAAGCATTTCGAAGAAAATTCATGTGAGAAAAAAGATTATGCGGTACTTGGTTACGGATCTTCAACTGCAACAAGGGGTCTTTATTATTTACGAACATCGGCTAGTTCTCCTTTTGGACTTGGAATGGAAGGTACAATACACCAAAAGAAACCAATGAACACTTGGTTAATGGCTTTTACTTGATGTATTAAAGAATATCTTTTTTGTAACGGAATATTTCATACTCCAATAATTATTACATATAGTTCCCATAAGGTTTATGTAGAGTGGTTTATAGTACATTCACAGGAATTGAGAAAGTCAAATTTACAAAAAAAAAATCATACAGTAGGTTTCTAGATCTTTTAAAACTTTCAAGGTCGTCTTAAATAATTTCATTTGTACAAACGTGTCAATGTCAAAAAATTGTAATGGCACTTTATTTAAAATGTAAATCATTTGAAGGTTATTTAAAACGATTTAAGATATAACGGCTTTTTACGAGTTTATTAGGTTCTACGATGTTATTCCTTACATTTTATTAATTTAATAATAAGGTGTACTAAAATCAGATATTAAAATTTTGTTAATGATTTTAATTTAATTCTTAAGCAGCAAAATATAAGCAAAAAAGATATAAGATCATTGAACAGTTGTAAATCATCCAATTTTAGATGGTGTAAAAACGATAAAATAGATGTTAGTTCCGCTGTCAGTATATTGTAATATAAACTTATTCGGACTTAATAAAAGTATACTTGTATTTATAATTGTGTAATTATATTTTAAAAATTATATTTCTTGTCAAAAGAACTTGAACTGTACATTACGGATGAAATGATAAATAAATGAGTCAGATGAGTACTGGTAGAAACTACGGACGTAAGTTATTAAATTATGGTAACAAGATTTGGAAATAGCGATAAGAAAAACAGCAATTTGTTTGTACATATTTAGTATAGGTAGTTCCTAAAAACACATGTATGAAATGTTTTAATTATAATTAATAATCAAGGGCACTATTTTTGGGATATTTGTTTTTCAAGCAGTACTCCGAAAACTGTTTGAAAAATCTATTAAATTTAACTACTATTAACTAGTTATAACTCTCTTTATTGCAAGATAAACACAATTTAATCTACGTGGCTGTACAGTAGTGTACACATATCGATATGTTTCAGAATTACACTAATAAATTTACTAGCTACACTTTAAAGGATATTGCAGTTAGTAAATTTATTAATGTAACGAGATTTACCATGAAATGTATATATGCATTATAATTAGTTTTTGTAAAAAAATAAAATTATTCTATAAGGTTGAGCGCAGTCATATCCCATATCACGAGAGCAACCAGCTTGAGTTGTTGCGTTATTGTCTAAAAGAATAATGATCTTAAACGAAGAGAGTAAATGTTAAATGGCAGTTGAATTAGCGTACTCAAAAAACGACAGGTAATCAGTTGAGGCTTGCCTTATGTGGAGTAATAATAGTTTATACCTTAAATACAATTAAATAATAAAAGGATACATGTAAAATTAAGAATAATGCATTTATTGACAAGATCGATTGAACTCTCGTTAAACACTAATATCTAATATCTGGTCCAGCGCAAAGCAATATCGCTAATAAAAGTATATAAATATATAAATAGCTAATAAAAGTGTAGTCGCAAGTGACTTGTTTCTCAATTGTACGGTTTTGTAATTTAAGTTTAAATGTTTTTCATATAAACATTTATTTGATAATGAATAAGTTTGTTTCTATTTTTTTAATTCATATTAAATCTTTATTTACCGAGAAGAATTTATTTCTAAATTTTTTATACGATATCTTATCTTTCGAAACCAGTGGTATGTTAACCGATAAAAGATGATATAACCTTTTACATTAAATTGCACTTACAAATTACGATAACAATGTAATTACTCGGGTATTTTTTGTATAAATACATAAGCTTTCCAACCGAAACAGTGTAAATAATACTTGTTAAGAAATGCTCATTGGGATATGGAATATAATATAAATAAACCCTTATAAGGTTGGCACATTTTTATAATGAAATTTATAATTCAATTTTGTTTCCATGTAAATAATATGTTAATATTTTACATCATTTCAGTATTCATCGTTTCTTAAATAAACTTCGTACACAGCGACTATGTTACATGAGGATAGCAAGACCATTTGTAAAATGGAAGCTTTCAAACCTGCTCCGACGAGAATCTAGTTAAGTATACCAATTAATAACGCCCACGCAATCGGAACTTCGTTCCAGTATATTTATAGCCACGAGTCAGAATCTTATCGGGCAGCATATAACCATCACTCTCAAAACGTAAATTCTTAAAGTCCACTATTGAAAATGGCATTATCAACAGTGGACTTTAAGAATTTCATAATTTTACTTTTATAGTTTCATACTTTTTTTTTTAATATAATACATTTGTAGCAACAATTTTAAATGTCAATCATATATGACTAAAGTTTAGCGAGGCGAAGTTAGCCATGAACCTTTCATTGGAAGTAAGTAAAAAGAATTATGACATTACATTTAACCTACATATTCCTTACGATATCATGCAGATATGACGTCTTTTTCTTACCTGAAGGTATTTCCTGGGGTGTGGTCCAGGATGATGGATGCAGCAGCGGCGCACATATACATCCAGAGGGTCCGAGTGGAGGACTACTCACCTCTGCTTCAGTGCTCCCTCTACCTTGGCTACGGTCATGGCAAAAGATTCTCCAACGAAAAGAGTTAAAATGTAGCCATTGCGGGGGAGCACATGTGAAGAATGAGTGCGCCGACTGGATGGCAAACGCAGTTCCATCCTGCTGAAACTGCATCAGGACGAATCACGTGATCACAATGCTTTCAGCAGTGAGTGTCCAGTGAGGCAGAAGTGGGACTCACTGGCACAGGCAAGTGTAGCCTACTGTTGAGGGCACTCCAGCGGCATGTCAGATTTGGCGGGAAACCTGGGCTGCAATGGAGGGTCACAAAAGGTTGAAAATAAAAATGGAAGTAGAAAAACAGAATAGGTAGTAAACTGGCACCATTTTAGTGATAAAATGGACCAGCTTAAAGGAGGGAAAATAGCACAAAAAGAAAAAGAGAAAACGTGCATGAAAATAAGAAGAGAATAGAAAATGGAAAAAGAAAGAAGAAAAAAAAGAAAAATAATAACTTACCTTGACGTTGTGGTCAGGGAGGTAGAAGAAACAAGAAAAAAGTAGTCTCCACTGGAACAGAAAGCAGCGCAGCTGCAACTCACAGATCCATCGTTGACAAAATCTGAAAAAACAGAAGAAAATAAAAATTATATACACAGAAGACAAAACATGGTAGTAAATAGTTACTAACACACATATAACCAGTATATGTTAAGTTAGGAACAAAAAGACTGGAGAAATAATTAATAACAAAAACAAAATGTGGAAAATAATAGACAGAACGGAGAGGACACAGTCCCTGATACCCATGTCGGGGGAAATAGAAATAAAAAAAAAACGATTAACGAAAAGTAATCTTAATCGCTTATAAATAACTTATCAGCTATTATCATAATTATAAGGCCAAAAATTAATAGTTAAATATTTGAATTTTAAAGGTTTTAGAAAAATTCCCCAAAATTCAATTATTCAAGGCCAATAAAAAATAATCATATTGTAAATCAGGTTTTTTTGGCATATAGCTTTTGTGACCCTTAAACACAGCTAATACAACCATAAAAAAAGTTACAATAATTTATAAATAAAATTTTTGAGCAATTTAATAATTTACACTTTCGGTAATTCATGTTATGTTGTAGATAACTTTGTGTAGTCAAAAATAATAGTACGATGCTGATCATACAAATCACTAGAATAAATTGGCCATTTAATCAGCTATTCAAATTGGTATAATAATATTAGCAAAAACACGAAATAAAGAAAAAGTATTACTTGAAGTCCAAGTTAAAATTATAATACACGTGCATTGGTCTTATGGCAGTCAGTGGCTGTGATAGGTGATGAAAATGTTCGACTAGACTATTTACAACTTTATTTTAACATTTACAAATATATATACAACTGAATATCAAATTAGAATATTATAAATTTACATCAAAACAAATCCTGAAACGTTTCCTCTTGACAATTTATATATAACTAAAAAATCTCCTTGGCAACCAGGCCAGCGCATATATACAAAACATATACAAAAGAGGTTGCAGTTCCGCCACATCACTCCCCTCCTGAGACCATTACGGGCGATAGTGGTCAGTAAACCTGACTGTGCGTTCAGAACGTGTTTTCTTAACGTCCACATTTTCAAGTCTGGAAGCTGTGGGAAGGCTGATTTTCCGCACCGATATTGGGCCACTGGTGTTCTACGTCTATGGTATAGGCAGACTTGAGCCTATCAATTGATACAGTCATCTCCTTGCCTTTAACCAGTATTGTAAATACTATATTTCCTCTTTTTAAGACTTCATAAGGCCCCGTGTATGCTGATTGCAGACTACTGCGTTGTGAATCCTCTCTCAAGAAAACATGTTGCAGTAGCAAGATTATTGTAAATAAAGACAGTTCGTGTGCCATGTTGTGCTGCTGGACAGAGCTTGATTTTAGTTGCAAACGAACGAAGTCGGGCTACATAGTCCATAAGGTCCGTTGTTCTGATCGTATTTTGGTCAAAAAACTCTCCAGGCAACCTCAATGGTTCGCCGTTCGGCTGAATATGTTTTTAAATCCTCTTTATAAGCACTAAGAATGCCTAATAAAATGAGTGGCAAAGATTCCGTCCAATGTTCATCAGCGTGACATATAGCAGTCTTCAGCTGACGGTGGAATCTTTAAACCAGGCCGTTACATGTAGGATGATAAGCTGCCGTTCTCCTGTGCTGAAAACCGGCAATACACGCTAAATGCTTAAAAATAAGGCGGATTCAAACTGCCGACCTCTATCTATATGTTATTATGTCTGTTGGGCAACCAAATCTCGATGTCCAGCAAGACAAAAGAGCAGTGGCAACAATTTCAGACTTAATATCTGAAATCGATGTTCGATAATTCGGTGTCTTTCTTCGTTTGTTCTGGTTTTTTGGTGTCTTTTCTTTGTTAGAGTCCCAGCAACCTTCTCTAATTTTTTCCTATTTTTAAATTTACCCCATTCCCCTTAAAAATCTGTAAAACTAAAAAATTTAGGCTAAAATATTAAGTAAATCGCACTCATCTTTTTTGTCCCCTTGCAAAATTTTACACCTCTAGCGCATCAAAAAACGCGAAAAATCGCCTCCCCGCCCACCCTTAGTACATCACTGAGGTGGAACTTTCCCGCCATTTCCAAAAATTTTCTCAAGATAAAAATTAATAAAAATTAAAGTTAACTTACCATATATCCCCATAGCTTAAATCTGAAAAATAATTGAATTTAGATTAGTTAGTTATATTTTTAAATCTCAAATAAATATTTTACATACTAAAACTACTTACCGTAAACCCTGAAGCATTCCCCTTGCCAACATGTTTGGCATACGCAGTCCGGTGAAGAAGACGGTACCCAAACAGGGAGGCGAAGGTAATGAACCGAAAACCTCCTCAGAACTGGAGGTGGCAGGGGACCCTCTCAAGCTCCAGCAACCTCGTGCTGAGAAGGTAGTTAAAGACCCCTCAACGAAAATCCCTCCAAAAAGAGTCCCCTCAATAAAAATAACGATAGCCCGACCAAGCGAGGGAAAAATATCAGATCGGGTTGCTCTCAGTTTGCTAGTTATAATAGTTAATAAATAGTTGTCAGGTTGCTATCAGGCCAGGGCAAGCCTTAATAAGGCAAAACTCCACCTCAGCAACTCAAAAAATCTAAAAACAGAAATAAAAATAGAAGTCACAACAGCAATAGAAAAATTATACAAACTAGATAAAGAGTCAGAAGCAGAATTAAAGATACAGAAAGGCAAAATAAAGGAAAAACACAGAAATACAAAAACTACAAAACAAAGATACAGAAACTGAAAGCATGATAGAGGAAGATAGGGAAGATGGGAAAGGAGAAGTAGACAGAACATTCACAAAGGAAAAGACCGTAGATAGTCAGATAGGGATTAAACAGGACCACGGAGAGGAGCTAATGAGGAAACTTGAAGACCATGGAAGAATGTTAGAAGAAAACAGAAAGGAGATCGAGAGGTGGAGAGAAGAAATAAGAAATAGTGAAAGGAATGTTAGAAGAGAAAGCTACGCGAGTGTGGTGGTGTCAAATGCCGGTAAAACGGCAGATGAACGCAGCACCCTACATTCGGTCGTGGTCACCTCTGAAACAGAAACAGAAACCGGTCAGGAAGTACTGGAAAAAGTAAGAAAATTAGTATATGCAAAGGAGGGCTGGATCAAGGTTGAAAAAGTCAAAAAGGCGAAAGATAGGAAAATTATAATGGGTTTCGGAGGATGTACTAAGGGCCCTGAAAAATCAGAACCGGGAGGTCTTTCGCGATCTCAACGATGAGGAAGGGAGAGTAGAGATAAAATACCGCAGGCGAGCCCGAAACCTACTCACAGGACATATTGTCGTCAGCACCGTCAATTTTGTGGCGAAGAATAACGGAAAAGGCGTACGTCCATATTGACCTACAGCGCATCAGGGCTGAAGATCAATCACCGCTCCTCCAGTGCACTCGCTGCTTAAGTTTCGGCCACGAAAAGCGGTTTTGCACGGAAGTGGCCGACCTTTGCAGCCACTGCAGCGGATCACACATGAGAGCGGAATGCACTGACGTCCCAGCAGGAGCGCCACCAAAGTAGAGAAACTGCGTAAGGGCGGACATTCATGACCATAAGCATAATGCATTTAGTCATGAATGCTCAGTCCGACGCAAACGTGACGAAATAGCACGCTCAACGGTGGCGTACCGCTAAGGGCACCCCTGGAGATCAATACCAACTTGAGGTGCTCCAAGCCAACTTGCAACGAAAAGCTTGCCACTAAAGAGATCCTCATTGAGGCTAGCAAAAGAGGTGTAGCGCTGGCTTTGCTACAGGAGCCGTATATCGGTAGCAGCAAAGCAATGCACAGCTGCAGAGGTATGAGAATTGTCCAGGGCACTGTCTGGAGAAGGGTGCGTAAAGGCAGCAATAGCTGTCTTCGACCCAGAACTAAACATTATACGATACCAAAAACTCACCACGAATAACATCTCCGTGGTGGGGATCCAGACCAGTGCCTGGGAAATCTCATTCTTTTCCTTATACTTCGAACCTGAGCAGCCCATTGAGGGATACTTGGAGCATCTACGAAAAGTAGTAAAAGAAGTTGGTGGAAAAAAATGATTATCGCCGAGAATGCAAATGCCAAAAGCTCTTGGTGGGGCAGCACAAAAATAGACAATAGAGAATGTGAACTTACCGAAGTACTAATAGAGTTAGGATTTGACGTCCTTAATAAGAGTGATACTCCAACCTTCGACACGATCCGTGGAGGCAAGCGATACCAAAATTATGTGGACGTGACCGAATGCTCCACGGACGGGCTCGATCTAGTGAACAGCTGGCGCGTAGTAGAAAGATTGACAAGCTCGGACCACAACGGCATAGCTTTCAACGTTTGTCTTGAAAAATCCAAGGGAATAAGGACGGCGGCAACAGCCATTGCGCTGCGGAAGCCGGGCAAGTCAGACTACACGACACCCAAATCTTATCGCCCGCTAGTATTGCTACCAGTTTTAGGGAAGATCTTTGAAAAGATGTTGGTCACCCGTCTCAAACACCACTTGCTCCCAAATATCACCAAGCGCCAATTTGGATTCATGCCACAAAGGAGCACAGAGAACGCTCTCTATGTCCCAATGCAACATATAAAAACCAAGCTGAACGAAAAGAAAATAATAACGATCATATCATTGGACATAGAGGGCGCTTTAGATGGCGCCTGGTGACCAGCAATAAGGGTCAGATTGGCGGAAGAGGGATGTCCGGTGGGTTTGAGAAGGGTGAAGGACAGCTACCTAAGAGACATTAGAGTCGGGGTACGCTACGCGGGTGAAGAGTGCACTAGAAATACAAATAAAGGCTGTGTTCAAGGTTCAATAGGGGGCCCCATCCTATAAAACCTACTGGACCCACTACTCAAGAAATTGTGCACCAGGGGTGATTACTGTCAGGCGTTCGCGGACGACGTGGTGATGGTGTTCGATGGTGGTACTGCACTGGAGATCGAGCTTCGGGTAAACGACCCGCTTGAACATGTCCGGGCGTGGGGTGTGGAGAATGAGCTCAGGTTCGCAGCAAATAAAACCAACGCATGACCATAACAAGAAAGCTTCGATTCGACACCCCACATCTGGCCATGAGCGGCGTTGCGATTCCTATGTATTCTGAAATTAAATTGCTGGGTATCATCATTGATCACAATTTGACGTTTAAGCCACATGTCGCGAATGTCTGCAGGAAAGCCCTCGGTATCTATAAACAGCTCTGTAGAGCGGCAAAAACCTCCTGGGGCCTGCAACCGCAAGTGATAAAAATTATATATACGGCTACGATTGAGCCGGTAATCTTATACGCCGCTAGTGTATGGGTGCCGGCAGCCGAAAGAATAGGAGTTATCAAAGAACTGAATGCCGTGCAGCGAGGTGTGGCCCAGAAGATATGCAAGGCGCATCACACCACGTCATTTAACTCGGTTCTGGCACTGGCGGGGTTGCTCCCTCTCGATCTTCGAATCAAGGAGGCAGCACTCCTATAAGACGTGGTCCGCTCCAGATGGGAATAGAGCGGACACACGTCAGACAACAGCTGCGGCTGAAAACTCTCTGTCAGCGGGGTGTCCAGTAGCGAAGCTTGCGCCTCATCAACCTGTACGGTCGAGAAGACGTAGAGCTGAGTCCCCCAGAGGCACTGCGCACATACCACCCCAGGGTACTAGACGTCCTCTAACCGGCCGTCCGATTCGGGTCACACACCGAACCACCTGCCGCTCGATGCGGAGTGGAGGGCTTTCCATCTGGTGTCGCTCTTAGTCTGGCCGCTCCTCGCAAGCCTCTCCGGTATGGGAGACCCTAACCCGCACAGCCTTACGGTTCATCGCGACACGCAAGCCTCTCCACCACGTCTCCCCTATCACGTCGCGACAGGAAGACGTCGAGTTACCAGTAATCCTGTATACAAAGCGGTTGTGTTAAATATCAATTGCCTTAATTAAGCGATATATTACTTTTGGTAGTGTATAATTTCATTGAAGATTATTAATTAAGAGAGTTATTTCAGCCTGTCTCCATGACCCAGTGGTTTACCGCTTGTCTTGTAACGCAGAGTTTCCGAGTCCGATTAATAGACCACAGACTTAGTGGATTCTGAATAGTGGTTTTTAAATCCCGCCTAGCCATGTTTATTATCTTATATTATTGTAACATTTCTAGAATAATATGAGTAGTCATAACTAAAATTTTCACAATTTTTTTTAATAGTCTCAGTAAAAATGCACGAATTTTATGAGTAAAGCGAAAAAATTACGCATTAATATTAGCGATTATATAACAAATCTGTATCAAAAATAGAACATCCGCTGGTGATGTTGCAAGAAAAAATAATTTCATAGTGTGACCGATTGACTTCGATTCACTTTCATTTTTACGCAGAACACTTAACTATTTAAATGTTTTATTAATGATCTGGTTTCATTGAAAAACAATTCAGATGTGTTATACTTTAATGGTAAAGTGTTAAATTTATGAAACTAGTTTACTGAATAATCGACTATTCAAAACTTTATATTTTTTGACTTTTGGTAGTCCGTTAAAATTTTATTTTACGATTTTCGGATACAACTCTGCAATCTCATATGTTCCTATAAATTTTCTGCGACAGAAATTTTATAGTTTTAATTTATTGTTCGTAAAGTTTTAACGATTACTCTTTATACCGAATACTTTTTGCAGTACAATTTTGTTTTATAAAATTGCGCATTAGTAATAAGTTTAAGAAAAAAAAATTATCAGAATATTTTATGACTACAAAATCTATTATATTACCTAGTAGTCAAATCTAATATAAAAAAATTAAAAAACAAACATGAAAAAGTAATACGTAAATAATTTCCCTTAATCAAGTTATTTAATATAGATGGTACTAATACTATTTGGAATATTAAGTACACGCAGACTAAAACATACCGGAATATCATATATTTGATATCGATATTGATCATAACAATATATAAATGAGTTTATCTAATATTGTATCATTTATCGATGCAAGCGTTACTTTGCGGAACTTCATGACTTAATAAAAATAAAATTGATTTGTTAATTTCCGCTTTGTTTAATCGCAACAATCGACGTCGATCGTCAACGTCGACATCGGACGGTTGAAACCGTAGTATGTACTGAGGATGCCACGTGTAGTGCTGAAACGCGTAGAGATTGTATTTTAGTCGTAGTATTATATTTGCAGTTAAACAATGCGGATATAAGCAAATTCATTTGTTTTTATTCTGTCTTATCATTTTTAAGAAGTAATAAGAGTTTTAGATCTTTACCACAGAACATAAAAAAGGAGAAAGCTACTATTTAACAAAAGATTTCAAATCATTAATACGATTATCTAAAATTTATTTAAAACACATTTACAGGTAAAATCGATTACTGTAACAAAGTAGAGTTCTATATTTATGTAGTTTTATGTTCAATGCTAGCTGTTAATAAACTTGAATATTAAAGGGAAATAATAATTTTAAACGAATTAAGCGAATTGTGTTTAACTTAAGCAAATGGTCAACAACTATATTTCAATCATAATAATTTAAAAGAATTATGTACGTTGATCTGAAATTCCCCTCCATAATCTGCATTTCTATAATTTTCTTCTTGATAAAACCATTCATTACCGTTTAGAATATTTACTACAATTCTACTGTCGATATTGGTATTTAAATCAATATAATGAATCGCGAATAAATAGATGACAATGTATAAAAGACATTTATCTGGTAGCTCTCTGTTTTCTTGGGCCCGTTCAATACACATCGAAGCGTCTTCGTTTTATTTTAAAACAGTAATGCACATAGTGTATTTTGATTGGAATGGCGCTTTTAATCGTAGTAATATTAAAAGATACTTATGTCTTAATACAAATAGCGCAATATGATATTATCAAGTAACCGATCAATTAGTATTACAGAAAACATTAATTATTATTTACAGTTATATCTTCAAGATATTACACAATTATTAAGCATGAAGGACAGATAAATTTATTGTTTTCCACCGACATTTATTCTCTGTTTCAAATTTTTCGAGTTTAAATTGAGTTTACAATATCTTTAAGTAATTTTTACTGGCAATCAAAAGCTCCTTAAAAGCAGTTATTTGAATTTAAGTAGTTATTACTTATTATTCTTTACGGCATCTATGAATAATAAGCGTGGGAGAAACCAATAAAGACGAATTTATATATTTTTTAAATGCTACTAAAAATTAATCAATGGTTTTTGTAAAAATATTTATGAAATTTTAATTATATTCCGTCTTATAACTGCTCAACATATTAATGAATCCTTAAGTATTTGAAAATAATTAATGTTACGTTAAAATTAAGTTGAAGGTGTTTAATGTTCCGCAAAGCTCACAGAAAACCTTGTAACTTATTTATTAATGTAGTTTAACTTACTGTAAGAAAGCTATTTACTCTCCTCATTTATTATATGGTATTAAATATTAACGATGTAAAAGCAAATTAAAAAGCGAGCAGTCATGTCGTGAAAATGTTTTAAATACATTCTGTCGCGTATATTTGTTATGCTTAATCTGTGTAGCAAAATACAAAATATAAAGGTTTTGGTTCAAAATTTGCTAGAAATACAATTTTTTTTCAACAACAAATATTTTTATAATTTTGTTTTTATTTTTGGTGCTTTCGCCACAAGAAGGTTGGCAATCATGAAAGTGATTTCAACCTTTGAAACCGCTGCTGTAAATAATGATGTGGTACTACATAACTGACGCAAGTTTTTGAGTCACGATATCGTTCTGCGGCTAGGCCTTCTTCTACCTGACACTTTACATTAAATAACTAATTTTATGAGTCATTTTTTTTGGATTCCGCATGATATGTTCAAAATATTACAAATACCTTTTGTTTATAGTTACTAGTACTTCTGCAGGCTTTCCTATTTCCTGCAATACAGTGTTATTTTCTATATCGTTCATCCAAGATATACTCAGTATACGCCTATATAGCCAAACACTTCTAGTTTCTTAGACTGGTTTACGATTGAAAGTAAATAATATTATTAATACTGTTGTATTAATGATATTCCTAATTCTATATGATATTCTAAATATTATATAATATCTTAATATTTTATAACTATTAACCAAAAAAAAAAATCACTGTATATTTACAAACAAAATAATTCTTAACGGCTGTTAAACCTTACGTAACAGGTAATAAGGGAGCCCTCTGCATTAGGAATGCACATTTAGTTACTACAGGATTTAACCATCCGAACATAACGATCGACTGATTAAACCGCTACATGTCTGTAATGAATAGGTTCAGATTTCTGATTAGTAAGTGACACACAGTACACTTACACGAAGCTTTAATTAATCAAGCGCGATTAAACTTTTAAAACCTCGTGCAATGTATAAGTACATACATAATACAATCTTAAGTAATTTTTTCAATTTAACGTAAATATGTTTTTTTTTTATTATTAATATTAGCTATTTTTCCCCTAATATGTATTCAGGGACTTTATTATTCTTCTTCTAATTTTCAACCTAATTTATGTTTTTCGTATGTTATACTTAGTGTTTTAGTGATTATGTTCTATATGTTTACGTTTAATTTGCACTTTAGCACTTTTAGATTTTTCTACAGCCTTTCTGTTTCAAAAGAATGTTTACTTTTTTACAGCAGGGTTTAGCTTCCGATAGAAATATTTTGCAATGTATAATCATAATTTAATTTTAATTATATGCGTAAGTGTACGGAAGCTTTCCCGAGTACCTATCGCATAAAACGCCGAAGATGAATCATCGTTGTGGTTTTAGTCAGTGCAAGTCTCACTTATCCTGCTCTTGCCCTCAAAGGGGCAGGTTAGGTGGGTAAGCGAAGGCATTTCTCATTAGTAATACTAAAAAGCGAACTTATATTCAAATTATAAAATTAAACCAAAATATATTTTCACAAATATTTCATCTAAGAACTCAAGACGATCACTTAGTCAGATAGATCAAATAGGCTTAAATAATTGTTAAAAATACTTTTCTAATTAATTTGTAGATTAACAATTTTCAATTCAAATAATCTGAACATTGTAATACTTTAAATCAACACTGTATCCTTATATAAATCAATTTGTTTCTATCTTATGGTCATTTTTCGTATATTTTAAGATCTTTTAAATTTACCTAAAATATGCGTAAGGAGGGTGTATGTTACACGTCGGCAGTTGACGCGTTCTATTTGACGGCGCAGACCAATAACACGCTCTGCACGTTTAATATCCGTCGCACAATCTTTATGGCCACTTCAAGAAATATAAACAATTCTTTTAATAATATAATATTAGATTTAGTTTCTGTTCCAATTTCATGATATGAAACTGAATATAAGTCGAACTTCGAAACATTATCAAACCTGAGAATTACTGCGACTAGTAATAGAAATCTTTTTAATTTCTATTCAATGTCATTTATTGATTCCTATTTTATTACTATAAACTTTGACATCCATCTCACGCGTTAGTTAAAGCATTTTTAAACAGATTTAAGTTGTAAATTCCACGTCATTGCAATATCTAGAGAATTTTATGTTTTGTACACTTTGAAATTATTCGATGAAACTATTTCATCGAAGCAATACGTTTAACAACGTGTCCAGTACAGTCGAAATTGATTGTTGTTAAAGTAATATAAAAAGTGAAGAACCGAAAACATATCACAAGTGTTTTTTTTAGGTCACGCATAGGCAAACTATAGTCTTAATTTGACTAATTTCTGTAAGTGTTTTTAGATTATTTGATTTGTATTTACATTTTGTCGTTTAAATATATGCACTTTAATATTATTTTAAACAAAATTTTAGTTAGTGCCTGGAGAAATAAAGTTCTAAATGAATTCTCAAACCATATTTATGGTTCCTAACTTTGTTTCTTATTTATAAGTTACAAAATCTTTTTATTTATTTTAATGTATTTAGCAGATATATATTTATATGTATAAATGTAATCTACCCACGCCGAATTATTTCTCAGTAACGAGTTTTTCTGTAACGTGTCTACGGGAAGAATTTTATTATGAAATATATATTGTATTTGCACTTAATTATTATTTAAGTGTCTTTATACTTTTGTTTTTTGTATGCATAAGTAAATATTAATTACTGTAAAACATA
>DWQX01004070.1:0-15926 GCA_018245475.1 Pharmacophagus antenor
CAAACAAATTGGCATCTCGAAGTCTACTCTTTACTGTACTGCTTTGGATTCTCAAATGTGTCAGAACACAGTAATGCTGTTATGGTTGAAAATTAACTTTGGATGTAACTAGCCAGGCGGGATCCAGAAATCCTATCATCATCCAGACTCCACTACACCTATGGCTCGGGAATTGAACCCGGGACCTCCGCATTACAAGGCAAGCGGTAAAACACTACGCTACGGAAGTAATCATTATGTATTAACTGGTATTATAGAATATATAATTATTAATGATGCTTATACTATATGATTATATTAATCAATAAGTAAAATTTCCTAAGACCATATCTTACTGTGTAAAGACCTAAATATATAATTCAGTGACTGCAAAACTTACAATTAAATCGTGGACACCATAAACATGCAGTTCCACGATCATATTAGTGACCTTATAGAGATTATTTAGTACAGATTAGTTAATAACCACATCTCTTACTATTTATATTAAAAGATGATGAATATAGCTTGTACTAATGCATAAAATACATTTAATAAATATAATATCAAGGTATAAACACGGGTAACCCTAGAAAAATAATACCTCTAAAGTTGGTGATAAAGTATAAAAAAAATCAATGAATAGAAAACTATAACTTTATTATGATATATCTCATAAATTACTCCTGTCCAAATGGATAGAATGGATAGTCTTTCCATTCGACCGGATGGATGACCCTTTGGTTGGTGTTATAACTACTGAGTGTTACAACCTCTTGTTCTATCAGACTGAAATCGAATAAGTCGATGTTCTGCGCTATTCTCTTCTTGTTGGTCGACTTCGGGATAGGTACGACGCCGCGCTCAATCTGTAATAATAATTTTAATTGAAGAAAAGTAGAACATTGTATAAATATATGGTTTGAAAGGTGTAATAACTATAATCCATGTTTTGTTTATTAGCTCAATGTTTTAACTTTTAAATAATAATTAATACAAAAAAAAACAAATTGTGATTTTTTTAACAATACGTTTAGGAGACTCGCAATAACGTTTTTTGGTAACTAAAATGTCTGCCTTTACATTTTAAAATTTCTATTTCTACCCACCGGAAGTTCCCTACTTTTACTATATAGACTTGCCTTCACTCTTTATTATGAAATTTATTAGACGCGAAAGTTAGTTTAATTTTAATATAAATTCCACTTGAACGCGGAGCTACGGCTTTTTATTTAAACGTTCTCAGCAATTCAGTTCCCTATCACCGTTCTATAAAAAAAAATTAACTTTTTTTTTATCATTTAGCGCAACAAATATTTATCGAAAACTGAAATGGAAGGATCCATTACTGAAGGGGAACCATGTAATAATGTCCGTATCACCGTTGTTAAAGATACATAATATAAAACCTCTCACAAAACACACGTAATCGAATGAAAAAAGACTTGATTGCAATAATGATAGTAATAATGTTATGAAATTAATCAAATCCCAATAATAGACATTCTTATCCAGTGTCACAATTCAAGTATGCTTAGTGTGAATATAAATTTAATACGTACCAAATATCTCAAGATGACTTGACCGAAAGACTTGCCGTATTTCTCGGCTATACCCAAGAGGGCAGTTCTGTCCAGCTGTTGGTTCGAGTCTCTACCGACGAAGAATCCGAAGGGGCTGTAGCCCATGACGGCGATTTCGTTCGCCCGGCAGAAGGAAACCATACGCTCTTGGGTGAACGTTGGACTAACCTTAAACAATATTTGGTATGCTCATAAGTACTTTATTTACTCTCATGCTCACCCAGTGGCCCGCCTGTAAGGCAAGCCCGTGCATTAAAATACACATTTGTATAATAAAACCTCATTACATATCGTGTTTTTTTTTCAGATATGATTTGAATATAATTTTGTTTAATAGAGTAAATAATAAACTTCATCTTCTAAAAAATTGTTAACAAAAGTCAGAACTCTAGAAGATGGAAAATGAAGTTTGAATTTGCACTTGTCCATAAACTTTCATGAATCTGTATTTTTTTATTTATAGGGAATTTGTTTTTTTTTGAGACTCGATCCTCTTTAATATTTAAAACGAATGCTACCGACGCCACATTTACTCATGACATATGTTAGTATGTTCTCATTATTATCAATATAAATATACGCAGTTACTTCTTTGCTATTATTGGCCGTTAGAGCGCATTTTAAATTAAGCATACCATAGCGTCACCAAACTCATTAACCATTTTAGTGATTACACTAACAAACAGTAATAAGACAAAACACTATTGTTAGGGTAAATGTGTGGATTAATCCATCATCCTAATTATGATAGGACGTCGAATTTTATGGAGCATTGTATATTCCAGCACGTGTTTTAGTAAAAGAGCGTGTGAAAGAGATTTCTTACGACCCCACCAAAATCACCAAAGACGGAAAAATTGACTGCCTCTTTATTTTGTTAAGGTGCGGTGCCCCACGAGTAATCGAGTCTAGATGGTGATAGGGTTTGTCCAACCCGCGGCTAGCTAACACACTCAATGTCAGTCTACTGCGATATCATTGCCATTTCTATATTCTAGCTGACATGAATGTCGTATACCAAAACAATAATTGAATGTATAGCTAAAAGTACTCTTTTAATATTAAGAACACTGGTCAAGTTAAGTTCCCCGGAGACTTGTGTCCATGGCGATAGTCGAACCACGACTCTACCTCACCGCATACCGACATCACGTTCCTAGTCTCTGCACAGCACTACCAGGCGCTTGCTTTCCGATACAATTTCAGACGTGTCAATAGTACAGACTCATGACTAAACATGCATACTCACGACCAGAATGAGACGTACTTACAAGAGCCAGGGTGGGTATTATGAGCGACCACATTGTCACAAAACAGATTATATAAAGAAGTAGTGCTCATTGTAGATTAAGAAATAAGCAAAATTATATAAAATATAATGTTAACTAATATTTCACTTGCGCTTACCTCAACTTCATTGACCACAGGCTTCGTTTGACAGTTTGCCATCAGTCTCTGCAACTGCTCAACGTTGAAGTTGGACACACCGATCGATCTAGCGAGTCCGAGCGCCTTCGCATCCTCCATACCGCGCCAAGTCTCGAGGTAGTCCACATTGTCTGCGGAACCATCTTCCTGAAATGTCACGTAACATAACATTAACATTACAACTCCCAACGTCTGTATACATACTCACTAAAATAGAATAAAGAAATTAGAAGCGGAAAAATAAACTAAAAACTGTAAGATAAATAGGTTGCAAAAAATATGTTTGATCAAAATTATGAAATTAAAGAAGTGTTATGATCACATGATGCTAGCGGCCATTTTAACCGGTAGGTAATTTTAGAGTTAGAAAAACAGTACTAATCGTAGTATACTTAAAGCAAACTCTCGTAAATAATTATACATTTTTACCAGCTAAACACTTTTGACGACTATAAAAGTGACAAAATCCGTAAATTTTAATTTTATTCAAGAAACTATATTTAAGCGCTACCGCTGCCCACTAGATGGCGTTGTGAAATAAACTTATAATTTTCATAACAATAAAGTGTAGAATTAATTTAATTATGTACAAATTGCGGACTTCACTAGTACTAATATCATATCCGAATTATATAAAATAAATCACTAATCTCTAGAAACATCAGTTAAAATATTTTTTTCCTTATATCAAAGTTTTTTCTACGGAAATGTTAAAAACCCTGAAATGTAATGATATAAGAAATACTACTAAAGACTAAACTAGAGCAACAATTCTAGCACAACACAAATCAAAACGATTTGACAATTACCGTATACATTTAAATACTGCATCTTTAATTTCTTTTCGCTACATACGAAAAAAATATATTTACCTGAGTGATTCACAAAAAATATTCCTGCAGAATTCAGTTTGGTTAAGGGGTTTTATTCAATTTAAGATGCATAAATTAAAAAAGAAAACAAATTTGTCTTGACTCACTTTCATCGCTATGGGGAAATGCACCAAAAATAGATTGACGTAATCCAAACCGAGACGCTTTAGTGACTCCCTTAGCGCAGGCACAACCTGCTCCCGGCGGTGTTTGTCGTTCCACAGCTGAAAACAAAAGGTGTTCATAAATCTTTTTTTTTTGTCGGATAATATGTTCTAACTGATATATTATAATTCTACCGATTGTATCTGTCGTTTTTCCACGACACGAAAAATATTATTATGCTATAAATTTACTTTTGACCGCCTCCGTGGCACAGTGATTTATCGCTTGCTTTGTAACACGAAGGTCCCAAATTCGATTCCGGGCCACAGAAGTAGTGGAGTCTGGTTGGTGCTAGGGTTTTTCAAACCTTGCTAGCTAAAACCATCAATGTCAATCTGCCGCTATAACTGCGTTCCTGTTTTGCGACAGTCATACATGAAAACGTCGAAATCAACCCTATAAACCTATAAGACAATGTCATCTTCCCTATAAAAACTAACCTAACGGCGTTAATCTCACAAGTTGTATTTTAACTTTACAGGCTGTCCGCGAATTACCTTTGTGGTGACAAAAACGTCTTCTCTTCTGACGATGTTCTTCTCAATTGCCTCGGATATCCCCTGGCCCACCTGTTCCTCGTCGTCATATACAGCAGCTGTGTCTATGTGCCGGTAACCAGCCTCCAACGCCCAGAACACAGCCTTGCGTACCTCATCTACCGACTCGTTCTGAAAGAGAAACAACGTGAAATAAAAATACGTTACGTTCCATGTAAGTAGCTATGATAACGTAAAACATGAAATATAATCACACTTATATACGATAGGGCATATACATATATAGCACAAAAGATTCTTAACTAATGCCACGATTATAACATTTTACCGCCAAGATAAAGATCGAAATATGTGGATACATAATCTATTATAAATATATTGTACATAAATTATCCTCTGAAATTTAAAAATAAAACCAGTTATAACGCCTCGTAACGTTCAAAGTCATATCATACTGGTTTCTTGAAGCATCAATCATTATAGCTCCAATTACTTATTAGTTCCACAGACACATCATGATATGTAACAACGTATAATTTGATGATATACGAGAATTTCAAAATTGATTAACACATAAATTTGAAAGAGAAAAATTGTACATAATTGTATATTAGATATTCCTTCCTTTCGTAGAATAACATAAACATATTTAAGATCCTCTAATCATAATTGACAAATAAATCACGTTAAGGGTTGAACTAACCACAACTTTAACGTATAATTGAAGAAACTAAGATAACTCCGGACATACTAGGCGGGGCCACTAACTATGGCGTAAAGTAAGGCAAGCCCAAACATATACTTACATTAATGTTTAATGAAACATTAACACACGACGTGTTTTATTCCCTTTTTTATCTTATTTTGATCTTGTCAAGACTTTGTACCAATAATAATTTAATAATTTTAATGCATATCATTGGTAAAATATTGTACGCAGTTTTCAGGCTTGTGTGATGATTCCGCCATTGGCCACTAATTTTTTTTTGTCTTATGCAACAAATGATAGCAAAAGAATTAGACATAAATAACGTTTATGTCTAATTCTTTTCCTATCATTTGTTCGTGAAAAGATCCAAAAAAAAATTTAACTGTTCCAAAAGAAAGCGAAAACATATATTTCAAAGCAAGTAAGCCCCGTTTCTCATTGTTTCAAAACAAAACATTCTTTGGAAAGGAGAAGCGCTTCGGGTTTTACCAAGAGATCATTTCAACACATATAACATTAGATATATTCTATAACGTTTTTCCCCATTTGAATGGTATTATACGAAATTACGAAAACTTTTATTAGATTTCCCTTTGTTTAGCAAAAAAATATATATTTTTTATGTTTTTAAGCAAATAATTCTGTCTACATAAAATAAGTATTAATTGCCAGATGCAAATATTATCTTTCATAATTAAAAAAAATAAATCTACTCACAATATCATTTTATTTTATTAATTTTTTTTTAGTTTAAAATAATATATCGCAGCCAGCCGTCATTATTGTCGATGTGTTGAAAAAAGTTCGAAAACGCCATTGAAATACGGATGTGTTTTGTAATTCTCTGTGGTTACAGTACAGTTACCTCCTTGGCTGTACCTCTACCGGTTCCCAGGGCAACGATCGGCATTAGGTTCCCATCATTTAATTCCACACACGGCGCTTGCGAAGCCGCAGCGGCCATCTGGAATATATAATCAAATGATTCGCATCATATTAAAATCTGCTCACAGACAATAAACATTGCGAACGTAAATATCAATTTAAAAAGAATTTAACAAAAAAAGTATTTACAATCCATGTCTTATTTATTCTCATTTATAATGAGTAAAAACCTATTATTCTCTTTAAGAAAAAACCATTAGAATAGGTGCATAAAAGGTTCTACGATGATACATAAGGAGAACAAAAATATAGTCATTTATTTAAAATACTATAATAAATTACACAAAAGAATATAACTAAAATCAATCGTACTATTTACATATTGTACTTAATACACCCACGAGTTTTATATTACAATAAATATCGCTCATTTTGTCATTATAATTTAAAAACGTAAGCACAATTTCAACATTCACCTTATATTTATCGTCTATTTCACAAGACATGATTATAATAAATCATTAGTTATCAAGGTTCTGTGACATTAGCGAAGGACAATTAATTTATTACGTAATTATAGTAAATCGAATATAGATTATTAGAATGACGGTTTGCTATGTAAAACAGTTTATGTAGTAGACATCAACACTTGTATATCAAATTATATTTATGTATTATAATATTAAAAAAGAAGAATAATAATGCGTCTTCAAAAATCATCTTCCACATTATCTGAGCATACTATACACAAATAATACTAAAGAAAAAACTTTAACATCTTAACTGAGAGTAGAAACATAAATCTGTAATAAATTTATTAGTGTAACAGATTTGTTAGTGATACAGAAATATTAAGTCTTGAGTAAAGATGGTCAATTAAAAATTAACGTAATTTTTGTATTACGTGCTAATATTTTCGTGCATGTTATACTACACAAAAATCGTGAACAAGTTTCAGGACCACAGATAATAGTTGTCACAAAGTGTTACGTATCAATTCATACAGTCTCAACAAAACGTATGAAGCACTTTAAATAATACAACAATGCATTTTAAACAAAAAAAAATCATTATAGTCTAAGCTGCGACACTTGTTTTATTTTAGGCCACATTTATATATGTAAATCTTTATTTACATATTTATATATGTCCTGGGCTTTACTCAATTGTAAAGCTCAGTTAAGTTATAAATACACGTTTTACTCTACGTATGTGTTACATCCACATAGGGAAAAGATCTTTCAATAAAATACTTAAAATATATCTTCATAGTAACATTACAATATTTTTCCTTGTTTATCATAAATTTTTCTGTTTCTTCACGACAAATCGTTACCAGTTGAGGCATTAACTTGGCATTAATTTTCAACCTCTATATAATTAATTTTAATGGCGATATTAGGAAACAATACATTTATCGAAAAAGAACATGCCGGCCGAGTTGCTACTACCACTTAAAACTATTAGGTAAATTGAAAACTTAAGTCAAATCATAGAACATACGTGACCTAATTCCAAAGGAGAGATTAAAGATTTACGTGTAAACCGCTGTGTCGAAAATCCGTTTACACACGATTCGTAATTTCGTCATCTTAAATACCAGATGTGTTGCGAAAGCCTAGACTTCCGTCGTGACAACGATTAATTCAATACATTACGTAGGTGATTCAAGTTTGTAAGCTTAGAAATGTTAAAAGCTTTGTACTTTGGAATTTTAAAAGTAACACGAATAATTAATAAGGGCAATTCGATAAAAGATTTTTCTTATTAACAAAATTCATTGAATCATAATGGAAAAACAATTTTTTCCCTTTTTCACGACTATCATTTTACAGACTAAAATATTTAAAATTGTTAGCAGATTTTATGTACTATAGATAGAGATGTAAGTAGATTATTGGTTTGTATAATCATATGTAATATTACAATCATAAAATTTAATGTTTGTACTGCTTAGTGTGTTGTAATTAAAAAGCAATTCCTTCTAACAATTTAAAAGTGGTCATAAAATGAGTTAATATGTACATGAACTCAAAGTGCCACACGCATTTATTTCTTTTTCTGCTTAAAACCTTGAAAATAATGTCTTACAGTAAATATGAAAACAATATAAAGGTGAATATTTTGTATGACACATAATTTGCGTAATTATAACAAATTTTGGGATATAATTAAATTTAATGAGATGAAAAATAAATGAAACATTTAATCGACTTATAGATTCTACAAAGAGAGATATTCGTCGTTTGTCTATGTGTTCTCATTAATATTTAATTATTTAATGTTCTTGTAGTGATCGGGATAACTTCTTCAGGCCCTTATCCGTATATAGTTTTTACATTCACAATAAATTTTAATTAAAAAATTACAAAAATTCTTACAATACTCTCTATTTGATCTTAGATAAAAATAAAAAATAATTAAGTTTTAATTCAATTAAAAAAAATCGTATTTCTCTTTTTATAAAAAATAAGTCGTCCCTGAAGATAATTAATACACTGTGTAAAATTTAGCATAAACAATAATTTAATACACTGATAAAAGTGATAAAAGTCCCATACACTGATTAGAGTATTAGAGTCAAATAAAGGTTATTAAAACAAATTAAAGTATTATAATTTTCTATCGTATCCCAACTGTAACTTGTGTTGTATTTTACGAAGGCACAGATTAAAAAAAAATATTATTAATAATAACTTACATAAAACAAAGAGAAAACTGTAATCGTCGACCTTAGAAGCGCCATGTTGTCTGTCTGAACGTTAGTACAACACTGATGCTGTTATATCAAACGAACGTAAGTATATGAGATGTACATGAGAAAAAAACACACTTGTTTCCACAGTCAATGTACTGGTTCAGTTATAAATAAAAAAAAATGTTAATATTGAAAATAATGCTATACGAAAACATACGAAAAAAGCTTAAAGCTCGGTATTATTTTTTTGTTGCAAAAAATTATCTGTAATCGAAATTTCGATAAGATTTTAAATCGCATCATTTGACAGCTATACATATAAATCTCAAGAAACAACGTGTCCGGACATGGAACATTTTTTGGTCATTATAATGAATATGGAGATTAAAAATTCCATTAGTCGTTCCTGCATTACTTAATAATTACTGAATTTATTATTATGGAATTTTGTATAGTAATTGTTCATTATCCTCAGTTCACATTTTTCATCAGAATTGGACTGAGACAACCCCAACACGTGATATTAAGTGACAGGAAGCCGCCGATGACGAGACGTGCTCGTTCAAAACATTCTGATTCTCAAATGTATGACTGCCGAAACACAGCGACCCTGTTATGACAGTAGATTGATATTCAAAATAGTAACAAGCCAGGCGGGTCTAAAAAAACAGTACCACCGTCCAGACTAACATTAATGTAGCACTAGAATCGAACCTGGGACCACTGTGTTACGAGACCAGTGCTAAAAAAAGTACTTCTTGAGCGAGATAAGCTATCATTCCCCGGAGATAACATGTACCATATTTAAAAACATGGAGAGAAAAAAGTTTGTTCTATTCTATTTCGTTCTCTGATTATTCACGCAAGCAAAGGCGAGAGAGCTAGCTAGATGTTTAATAAACACTAAAAGCACGTCGTCAAATCCTGTCTAATGACATTAAACATTTCGCTACCAGAGTCACATACGAATATGGGACGACGCAATTTCTAAAGCCCTTTGTCAAAAATATGCGACAGACGTTCATTACCATTTTAATCAAATGTGTAACATTTATATGAATATTAAATAACCAAAAGAATTATTTATCTAGAAATGTTTGTCGGTTTGAAAAATTAACAATTTCACTTAGCTATGATTATATATGATGGATACACCCTTCATACTGGTAAATGATGTTATATTACTCGTAAATAATAATAATACATAAATAAATATCCGGGACATTTTTCACATACCAGTACTCTACTCTGATCCCAAGATAGGTAGTCAAAGCACCTGTAGTATGGGTTATCAGAGACCGATACATATACATAGGTATTTTTTAAATAAAAACTTAATATAATATAGATAAAAAACCAGACACAGAACTAACACAAACGTTTGTCCCGAGTGGGAATTAAACCCGCGACTCCTGGTGTAAGTGGCAGAGGTTACTACCATTACACCAACGGAGCAGTCTAAATAGTAAGACTTTTGGGCTCCGGAGGCGATTTCTCTCCAGAGGCTACGGCAGCGAAACGGTTAAGTTCAATGGCCTTCTCTGTACTGTCTGATAATGTTCATCCGTATACATCGTACTTGAATCTTACCGATACATTGATCGCGTATAAAGTTATTTCTCTTCGCATAACGGTCAGTGTACCGTAACAAAATCCGATCTCTGACGACGTATACACTTGTAAAATCAATTACCAACCTTCCACCAACAACGTTTATTACTAAAATTGATGTAAAAACATTTCTATTATCTTGATTTGCTAATTGTACTTTATTTTAGATGATAGACTATAATGGTTATTGTAAATGTTATTTCGATACAAGGTCATTGACATTTCAGAAATTATTTTTTTCATTTCAATATCATAGACCTAAACTTTTTTTTAACTTTTTCATGAAGTTTTTTACATTTTCTTATATTATCTGATTTCATAACTTTTTTAATGTGCATGTGATAAAATTGTATAAGACAATTGTAAAACCAATTGGCACATTATTTAAAATAGTGTAATAAGTAAATTATTAAATTGTTCATATGTAAAAGAATGTTAACAAAATAGAACTTGAATTTAAACTCAACCACGTTTGTACATAAACGAAAATCATTAAAAGGATTATAATTTGTCTACATAACGATTGACAGAGGAAAGCGAATGGGTTGCGTGATGACAACAAGTTCTCCAAATGTACCCCTGTATACTCCTATCCGATATTCCAGTATATTCCGATAGACTAGAAAGAAGATTATACGTAGCAGCTCATGTTTAATGCACCTCTACTGGAGACCTACTGCTATTTTTTTATCATCATCGTTTATATAATTTATATTATAGAAATAAGGAATAATCTATATGTTGTTTTTGCTTGTCTATTTTTTTTGCTATCTCCTTTTTAATAATAATGGACGAATTATAAGCATTATTACAATAATAATTAAAATAACTATTATAACTACAATAACTTTTAACTGCCTCCGTGTCGCAAAGGTTTAACCGCTTGCCTTGTAACGAGGAATTCCTGGGACCGACCCTCGAGCCACAAGACTTGAAGTCTGGATGTTTGTAAGGTTTTTCAAATCCGCATTACTAGCTACAATTAAAGTTATCTGCCCCCGTATCAGTATCGTCGTGTTCCGGCAATCGAACGTACGAATGCTAGAAGCATTCTGAACCAACAAGACTTCACCGCCTACAGTCTCATTGTCACTTAACATCAGTTGAATTCGAGGTATAGTGTTAGCCCATAATAATAAAATAAACACAATAAATATTGGCAAATAACCCATCATTATTTTATCACTGATTTTAAATCAATGTCGCCTTTATACGCAAGATGCCATATATCGTTATTAGCAACACACAGTATAAGAGTTATAGTGTATAATCTGTGATCACTATAATTATACTCAATGAAATCCGTTCGTACGAGTATAAAGCCCTTTAAATCAGA
This sequence comes from Pharmacophagus antenor, assembly GCA_018245475.1. Taxonomy (NCBI): domain Eukaryota; kingdom Metazoa; phylum Arthropoda; class Insecta; order Lepidoptera; family Papilionidae; genus Pharmacophagus; species Pharmacophagus antenor. Next base: position 11,764 of record DWQX01004070.1, read on the forward strand.
AATACAAGATCTTTCACCAATTTAAAAAACCTCCTTAATAAAAAGGCTCTTTGTTACACACAACTAAAAAATTATGAAGCATAAAAGTTTCTGAAGGTATTTCCACGTCAATTCGCAATATGATCTTGACAAATTTTTTATTTAAATTTTTGTCCGTCACTTTTCTCGCGCTTTTAGTCAATGTAATACACAACATGGCGTTGTGACCCACCTCTCTCACCTTATGTATTTAAAATGCACATTTTGCTATAAACCTTGTAAAAATAACAATCTGATGCACATTACGAAAAAACCTTGCATATTGCGTAATTTTATTATCGATTTCGATATTCAAAAAAATTATTGGCTGCGTTCGATATTTAAAACTAGCCCCAGCGCCTTGACTTAATAATTTGAATAATGACCAATTATGAGAACTATCATTTTAATGTATTATGTTAACATTGCCAACGCTATTTTTAGGTGTCAAGAATTAAAATATAATGGCAAAAAACAATGGTCATTATCGCTATAGCAGTTAATATCTAAATTAATGTTTGTATTTATCATGTAACATATTATACATAATCAAAGTAAACTCTTGTGAAAATACTTTACAGTTATAGGTGGAATTTCAAGCTATATAATTCGAAGTACTGTACCCAATTAAGAGAGTACTTTCTTAAGAGAACCAACAATGAAAACGCAGTTTATTTATGTAATTCATTAATTATATTATATATACACTAATAGTAATCAACATGAAATATATTTTAAATTACATTACATGATTGATACAAGTATGATTTACTTTGTTGTGTACATTGCACATGAATTAATTATTCTCTATAATTAAAAATAATTGTTTCCGTTTTACACATAAACGATGGTATTTGAACTGAATATTCACCTGATTAATATACTACGGCTGACCAAAAATATTACCGTAATTTCTTTAAAAGTATTTTCTTCATGGTGTAATGGTTTACCTATTTTTGAGTTACACAAATTTATCTGGTTTGCCACTTATATGAAATCGGAATGGAACCAATTTAAATGGTGCTAAAATATTTTTTTACCCACCGAGGCCGCTACCACCCCCAATGGCAATCTGGGGTCATAACAGTATTGCTATATACCGGCAGTCATATATGTGAGAACCAGAAATATAGTATCCGAACATGTTTACACTACTCATGTGGCTTGTGAAACGAATCCAATGTTACAACGCAAGCGGTAAACCACAGCGCCACAGAGGCAGTCAAAATCAATGTCTAACGTACTCGTATATTATGTAAAAATTTACACTTGCGAATTGTCCATAGAACCAAAGATGTACCTTGATAAAATTACCTTCGCTCACACGTCATCAAATATAAACGATTCCAAACTTTACTTCTCTCGTTTATAGCATAGACACGACTTACTCGCTAAAGACATCCGCATTTTTTTTTATAATCGCAAACTTCACGCTAGAGCTGTGTTTACTCATCGCAAACAGAGGCCTTGTGACTACGACAAAACATGAATATTAATAAACACGTTACAGTGTTTTTTGCATTAAATGCGAAAAAAACAATTTAATTGCGATTTAATTAATTATTGACCATTTAAAGTAAAAAAGAAAACGTGAAGGGACATAGAAAACTATTTTCTTTTTAAATTTATATTCTTTTTAAATTTCTCTAAATTTTAGGTTATGACATATAATGTTTAATACTGTTATAATCCGCAAAAACTTTAATATTCCTCTCTACTGTTTGGTGCAAGAGAACTGTAACAGAGTTAAGCTCGCTTATATAGATGTATTTAATGATCATTATTAATATTCTACGCACAAAAAGAATAAGTAAATAAATATAGATTTAAACTGATTATTCAGTCGAGAATGAAAGCAGTTTGTAATAAAAAAAATACTCGTAAATATAAATAGAATAAATTGTTAAAATGTCATTACAAAATTAAATCTGAAGTTGTTCATAATAGATTTATTTGCCTTTACAATAGCGGCATCTAAAATGTTTATTGCAAACATTTTCGACGAAGTAATTCGTACTGTTGTCCAATAGATGTCGCTTTTAGGCAGGCTTGAACAAAAAATTATTTTAAATCTCTTTTATAAGTACTAATTGAAACCCGCAAACGTCCTGCCAATATCTGTTTTAATTCATTTATATATTTATACATAATACTATAACCAGTGACCAAGAAAATCTCACAAACACTCTATGATAAGTGATTATTATTAAATCTGAATTTGTACACAATTTTGAAATTTACTTTTTATGCGTAAATACTTATTTTCTTTAATAGAAGTATTCTATTTAATCATTATGTGGCCCTGGAATCGAACCTGGAACATACGTTTTACAAAGCAAGCGGTAAACCACTCCGCTGGAAGCTGACAAAATCTTGTTGCTTCGCACAAAATACTAACAATATTATATTAAAAACATACTTTTTTATTCTTATAATGTCTCAATCGGAACTAGGCTGCCAGTCCACATAGTACTTTCACCGAATGCCACCCATTCGATTCTTATTCCAAAAGTAGATCGAGTGAATCGTTTAGAAAATAAGACAAGCCATTAAAGGTAACGTTTATAGGTTGTAATTTGATATTTAAATGCAAATAATGCACGGTACCTTACCGGTTCCTAATTGGTTTTCTCAATAACCGACTGAAAAGAAAGGGTTCACAATTTATTGCGAATTTCATATTTAACTTTTTATGGAACTCTGCGATTTTGATATCGTTTTGGTGCAAAGCACACCTCAAAGTTGCTATTTAAAAAAAAAAACAAGGGTATGGAATAAACAATGATTTACAATTTCTTTTAAAAGACTTACTTTTTTATTTATAAAGCGTATTGTGCCAATGTTATAACTTAACCTACCTTTGAAAGTTAACAAAATAAAATAATTCATTAATGAAATGAATATGTATAGAAATTTGTAAAAAAACAAATATTATTTCAATCAATCTAAAATTTATAGAGGGGAAACTAAGAAACATATCCTGCCTACTAGGAGAAAGTTAGGGTTATGTGGGATTTTTACCCACTAAAATTCTCTTGGCATCCTCAACGTTTGGAGCAGTCGCGAGAACTGCATTCGTAACTTGACTACGAACAATATACAAACACGTAGTAATTAGAAAATTAAAAAAATTATGTACAATAACGATTCAAGTGCTAAAATTCATATCTGGTATAAGAAGATACCCTGCTTTCTGAGATGAATGATTTTGACTCCTTCGGTATCTCCAATCAGAACACAATCGTGGCAATCTTACTAACAACTAGCATAAGGCAATGCACTAACATAACATTACGACGATTTGAAATGTAAATAACGTACTGAGATGTGGAATACAGGACTATCTTATCACAAAGTCTTCAGTGAGACATGAAAAATGTTCGATATGCAATAAACGATGAACGCCGTATCTTACATAGTCCGACGGAAACAAAGCGTGACTAAGTAAACGCGAAAAAGAAACGCGCCGTGTAGTAATTCCAATCTCATAGAAATATGAATACAACATGTATTTGACCTCCACGTAATTAGTCAAAGGCACGATTGATCTTCTTTATAATGGACGCTTTTACATTCAAATCCCATATTAAAAAAAAACTATTCAATTAAACCCTTACTTTTGAATGGTCAAATGATTCAGGTTCTAAAAATGTTAAGAGTTTAGATCAAAGAACTTGACAAGAAACTCAGAGAACATTATTATTTTAGAAGTAGAAGAACTTTTCCTCTGGTCAAATTAACGACAATCTTGTCTTTATGGATTTTTGTCAATCCTCAACTGAGTAATAAGCCTTGCTTAGGGGAATATTATTGATAAATATTATAGACCTGGGTATTGAAAGTGTAGCCTGTTAGAATTACCACACGAAATAATTTCAATTCGCTGGGGAGTTGTAAAAAAACATCATGTATAAAAGACACAAATCAAGACAAAAACAATTTTCGTTCGTTATTTCATATTAATTAGTCCCAATATATTGTCTGCTGTACTTGCAATAAAAATCTATTCATTATAATAAAAAAAAAGAAATTGGATCATTGTAATTAATTTCCATTTCGTGCACAAAGACCATATTTCGATCAATGATATGTATCAAACAATATATATTTTTTTAATGGATACATACATATATATATATATATAT
>DWQX01004071.1:0-15924 GCA_018245475.1 Pharmacophagus antenor
TGTTACGTTATCATACGCAGATTTAAAATATTTTGCAAATTATAACCTGTGTACAAAGTGGTCTCAAACTTTTGGCCAGCAGTGTATGTGGGACTCTATGGGAGTGAAGCTCCCGGTATACCCACTAGAACCTCACGGTGTTCCGACTCACGCCAATTGGCGGGGCTGCAGGCACGCGGATGCATTCTTCCGCGGCCCCGTGGGCGTTTGCTCGCGAGTGCTCGCCGTTCGGCGGAGGCTAATTTAGCCCATCCGCTATCCGCATCGGCACGCCGCGTCGTGGGACACCCTGCGATATCCATGTATCACTCTGACCGCCATGACACATTATTCTGGGCGGTCAGAGCGCCTACCCACACCAGTGCCCCGTATAGGTCCATGGACCTGACGACGCAGGTATAGAGACGCCGGCAGGTCACGGGGGGTCCTCCGATGTTGGGGAGGAGTTTTCCAAGAGCACCCACCGTCCAGACGAGCTTCGGAGCCAGAAGGCGGAAGTGCTCTCGGAAATTCCAGCGACTGTCGAGAACGAACCCTAGATATTTCATCTGTGACCTGACCTCGACAGCCGTGTCTCCTATTCGGAGGGCTGAGCCCGCGGGCGGCAGCCCGCCGGGGCCCGTGGAAACACAGGGCCTCGGTCTTATGCACCGTAATCCACAGAACCAAACCTCTCAAGCCATATTGCAATAGAATATTAAGTTTTTAGTACTGACACTGCAATTGCACTAGGATTAAGTTTAGAAATAAGATAAAGGCCTATTGCCTTAGATACAGCTATTTTATTATAATTTCTATTGCACTAAAATTAGGAAACTGACACCGCCCTATTGCGCTAGATTAATAAGTGACTGCGATTTTTCATTATAATATAAGTTAATTAAATATAAGACATTGGCCTATTGTCTTAGATATAAGAAACGTAAAAGCACTTTTGGTCTATGACTAAGAATTTTAATTGTTGACGAGTTCCTTCCCCCAGCTATGATCCGCACTTCAACAAAGAAGACGGACGAGAGTGACGCGAGTCTGATCAGTGGGATAGACGTAGAGGGTCGACTGAGCGCGTCACCCTACAATATGCAGGGAAAGAGCATCCGCAGGATTATCAGGTAGTGGAAGGCAAGACAAGAGAAGAAGAGGCAGGCCTCTCCCCGAATCCCCCAACGAGTTTCCGCTTTGTCGTGGCGGAGGGGCTTAGTAACCGCAGCCTGGTCACCCACGGTAAAGCGAAGAGGAACCCACAGGGTCGGCCCGAGATGTAGACCTGGCTCGAGTAGACCACTCCAAGCGGGCTTGGGGAGCCTGCCGCGGATGTACGCTGAGGAGCTGCGGGGGCAGCGTGCATTTCGTTACCCTCGCGTCCGTGGTGGATTCGCGCAAGGAGAGGAGTGTCGGTGTTACGTTGCCGTTCGCTCTATCCTTCGTGACTAAGCGGTGTCCCGCCGTAGATGCGGCAGCGGTGGGACTGCGAGGCAGAAGGGGTAACCCTACCTTCTGCGGCCGAGTTTCGGTTGGCAGCGGAACCTAAGACCAGATCCGCCGTAGGCAGCTTGGAGGACCTGTGCTTTCGGGTCCTCGCCCTCTCGGCTCCCATGGCCTTTGGCTGACGGACTCAGGGGGGCCGTTGACCATTGACCGTAAGAGGCCAGAGAGGAAGGCGCACTGTGTGTTCCAGCGCTCCTTACCAGGAGGGGATAGGTGTAGTTTATCTCCCCCCTGAGGGGGGGCGTTGCTGCGCATTGCGGCCAGCGCTGGTGGGGTTGCAGAGGTGTGTGAAAGCGTTCCTGTGACCCTACCGTAAAGCGCCGAAGACGGAACATCGTGGGAGTTTTAGTCGGCGCAAGTCCGACGTAATCTGCCTTTGCCCGCGCGATGGCAGATATGCGAAGATATTTCCCCCACATACAAAAAGGCCACTCTCCGAAAAGTCGTCCCGGCAACGGGAAAAATGAAGACGTGCGTAGTGCACCAGGAGAAAAGGCTAGTAGAGAAGTCACACGCGGTAGCGGGGGCACGACTGCCCCCGAAAGGGGACAAGTCTGCCCCCGTGGACCGTGTGAAGGCGGCGCGTGCTTGCCTGAGTAAAGTTAAGCTTCACTTGGGCAACTCGCACAACCTTAAATCTGAGATAAAGGAGGAGGTGACACATGTGATAGACAGACTCTACTAGCTTGTCAAGGAGGTGGAGCTCGCAAGGAAAACGGACTCAAGACCTCCCACAGAGGTAGCCTGCCGAGTGAGGGATAAAGAGAGGCACAGGGAGGAGGGACAAAGGGAGGGCGCTCCCGGCCCCGCAGCCTCTCAAAAACCGGAGCAGCAAGGGGTAAATCAGGAGCTCATGCGGAAGCTAGAGGAGCATGGGAGACTTCTTGAGGCAAATACCAAAGAGATGAAATGCCTCAAGGAGTGTAAGGAGAAACGGGGCACGTAGGCAAGAGTAGCGGCCGGGCCGACAAAAAGACTGCCACTGGGAGCGAGGTAACGCACTCAGTGGTGATCTTGTCTGTAACCGACACCGGGGAGCAGGTACTGGGGAAAATGAGAGAGGCGGTAAACGCGAAAGAAAAGGGAATAAAAATTGACAGGGACGCCTGCGAAGAAGTCCTGCCGAAGGCCGCAAAGAGGAAGAAGACAGAATTGCCTTGGTAGTCCGAACAGCTCTCTTTCCTCAAGGCTTAGGTCTTGAGAAAAAAAAAACGGATCGCCAACGCTTGGCATCCTCCCCGAGAAGAACTATGGGGCGATACGCCCCCGGGGAGTCCGCCGGGCGCCCGTCCTTCTTGAGAAGGCATAGCTGGCCGGTCTTCCAACATTTCGGGAAGCTGCCCGGCGCGAAACACGCGTCGTGCAGCTCCCGCAGTTCCCCAGCGAGATGCAGGGCCGCGTTGCCCAGTACCCGCGCAGGAATGCCATCAGGCCCCGGAGCGGTGCCTTTGCTCCGGAGGCACGCAGTAGCGGCCTCCAGCTCGGACCCCGACACAAAAGGTGTCGGTCCCTCTATGATGACATTCCCGCGCCGGCACATGGACGGCGGCGAGAATCCGGCATCCCGTCTGGGGAACAACTCCTCGACAAGACCGTTTAGCAGGCCCGGATCGAGGGATTCCGTGAGGGGGGGCCCCACTGCCCGCAATTTATTGCAGGCAGCTTTATAGGGCCGCCCCCAAGAGTCCTCGACCAGGCCCGCCAGTAATTCGGACCTTGCAGACTCCTTCGCCGCAGCGATGGCAATCTGCAAGGTCCTCTTGGCCGTCTGGTAGACCTCGTAGAGTCGCTCTTCGGCGGCAGAGTCACGGCTGCGACGCCTTCTACTCCTCGTGTATGCCCTCCTCGCCGCCGTACAAGCGGAACGGAGGACGGCAATTTCCTCCGTCCACCAGTACACGGAGGTCCTGGTGCGAGGAGGATGACAGTGAGGCATAGAAACGTCGCAGACTTCCGTCAAGGAGACGCGAAGCCTGTCGGCAGATACATCCACTTCGGGACCGGCACACGATGGTGAGAACCACCCCTGGACAAATGCGGCCTCTGCGGCCGCTTCTTTATCCAGGCGGGTCAGCGCCCATCTGGGGAAAAGCCCCTTCTGGGCGCTAGTGGGTAGCCCCTGGGCCAATTCCCAGGAAAAGTGCCCTTCTTAGGGCGCCGGTAGCCCCACACACGCTCCCCCTCCCACGGGGGGGTACGGTGCAGCAATGCATTTTCCCCGCGCAAACAAAAAAAAAGGTCTCCCTCTATGACATGATCCATCACATTAGGACGAGGTAGAAGGAGAAAGAGATCGTCGTGCAAGTACCATTGGAGATAGAGATAATGCCTGGTGACCTAATGGATGCGGTGCAGACTGGCCGAGACTCGCTGCCCCGTGAATCTGCGACGCCTTGTCGACAGCTATCTTAGCGAACGAAAAGTGTTCGTTAGGTACGCGGGGGCTGACTGGACCAAAGAGACCACCAAGTAGTGTTTGCAGGGATCCATTGAAGGCCTAACCTTCAGGACCCTCGTCTTGAATCCGCTCCTGGTGGAACTGGAGAAGTGCGGAACACACTACCAGGCGTTCGCAGACGATGTCGTTCTGATCTTCTCCGGGCACAAGACCGAAGAGATCCAGAGAGAAGCGAACGAGGCTCTCGCCGATGTTCGTGGTTGGGGGGTCAGAAACTAGCTTAGGTTCACACCACACAAAACTAAGGTGATGGTTCTAACCAATAAGCTGAAGTAATACGGCTCAATACTGAGCATGGGAGGGAAGCCCTTGGGCCTAATTCGGAAAATCAAGATACTAGGCCTCACCGTTGACAATAGGCTCACGTTCAACACGCATGCGAAGGTGTGCCATAAAGCCCAAAGGCTTTATCTCCAACTGTCGAGGGCCGCGAAAATATCTTGAGGCTTGAACCCGGAGGTAATCAGGGTGATGTAACTGGTGGTGTTGGAGCCTATCATAATGTATGCAGCGAGTGCGTGGGTGCCAGCGACTAAGAAGCTGCTGGTACGTAGACAGTTAGAGGCGGTGCTGAGGGGATCTAAGAAGCGGCCTCTTTAAATAAGGTAAAGAGTAAAGAGTGGCCACTCCCGGCAGGTGCTCGGGAACCGAGACTTGGCAGTGCCAGCCAGCTTCAAGAGACTGTCACACCCGTCTGAACAAATTGATGTAGAGTTCTCCTGCCCGAGCGGAGGAGCCGGAGTGGACTAGCTTCCCACCACGGCTGCCGAAATTTACACCGACGACAGCCGTATAGAGGATAAAGTGGGTGCAGCGTTCTGCGTAATGCGGGACGCTTACAGACTTTTTTAAAAAGCTCAAGCTGGGAAACTTCTGGACTGTCTACTAGGCAGAGCTGCTGGCCATAGCGGAAGCGACAGGGTACGCGGACAGCGGGTCAGCTCGGTCGACTGCCATACTGAGCGACTCGAGATCCGCTCTCGAAACTGTCACAAGACCAGACACCGTCTACTCCTCAGTGTTGAGAGTGAAAGATAATATCAAGATAGCGAAAGAGAAAGGAATGGAAGTGAGATTTTATTTGGTGAAAGCGCACGCGAGGATTGAGGGGAACGACAGAGCGGATCAGCTGGACAAAGATGCGGCCTTGAAGAATAAAAGGAGACCGGTATATGAGGAGTGTCCTGCCTCATTCGTCAAGCGACAGTTTAGGCTGAATACGCTTGATGTGTGGATCAGGCGCTACATAGAAGGAACGACGGCCTCAACAACGCGGATATTTTTTCCGGACTTCGTCTCAGCCTACCGCATACTCCGCAGAATGGAGTTGGACACGTGTCTGTCCAGATGCTCACGGGGAACGGGTGATTCTCCTCATACTTGCTTAGGATCAAGTGTAAGGAGAGTACCGCTTGCACATGCGATCCCGGGGTGGACCAGACCGTGTCCTATTTAATCACCTGCTGTCCCGTGTATGGAACGGATCGAATGGAAAGTGAGTTCCTATTAGGAACAGCGATCACCTAAGAGAGTATCGCCTCGCTTATGAGCGAAGATGGAAAAAGAAATATATTTATAAAATGTGGTAAGAAAGTTATATATAAGAATATTCGGAAAAATAAAAGTAGATAGAGTTAAGAAAGAAGGAAACAATGTAAAGTACTAGAATAAAGAAATTGTAAAAATAAAAAGAAACCATCTACCTCATTTAAGCGAAATGCGTGAAAGAAGGAAATGGAATGTGGTATGAATGATAATGGAAAGGCATGAAAAGGAGAATTGAGAACGGAGGAGAAAATATGCTTGCGAGATATACTTATAAATAAATTAGAAAATATGTCGCAATTAGGCCCTGTAATAATGAAACAGGAGAACGAGATAAAGTAAAAACAAAAAAAAAATAAAAACAACAGCATTGCTGTGTTTCGGCAGTCATATATATGAGTGCCAGAAATGTTCTGGACGAACACGCTTCATCTACCGCCTATTTGTCACTTACCATCAGATGAAATCGAGGACAATTGTTAGCTCATAACTCATTAAAAATCGATAAAAGTATGTATCGGTATTCTTTATTATTTATCTTTAACTTTTTATTTACGGTAAACTTTAATACGCCTTGATCGAACCGTAATGTAAGAATTAAGACACGTTGGGTAAATTTATTGTAATGATTTTATATTAAAATTTATTTATTTATAAAAAAACTGCATTATACTATATAAAAACGATATTTAATCATCTCTCTGAAAAGAATGTGAATAAATATCTAACATTCAGTATCAGAGCGTGCCGAGCGTCTATATGTGCCCAAAGTATTCAAAGCGTTAAACACAAATGTGTAAAAACAATGATTAATCAAAAGCGAGAAAGGGGGCGGCGGTGGTATCACATGGAGGCCTGGTGGTATAAATGACAAAAATGTCTCAAGAGAGTCCTTAGATCATTTTATACTAAACCTGCGGTCCTACGAGCTTCTGTGTTTGGCCCACTAGGTGCTAATTTGTTTCCATACATATTAATTTGCGCGCCCATTAGAGAAACAATGAGCGCGCTGAGAAAATAAGTACTGTACTACTCGTTTACTACTCTGTACTCTTATACTTACTCTTCTTTCTTTGTATATAATGGTAAAGTATAAGCGATTAATTCGTTCATAGTTGTTTAATTAAATTTGTAAAATTCGCGAAAACCTATGAAATCCCTAAAAATTTTTTACATAACGTGTGGCCTAGAAAAAAATCTTAATAAAATAAATATAACGAGAAAAAACTGCGAAAAATAAAATTTAAATCTATTTAACCCTTTGAGCGCTGAATTGTCTGATGCGTGCGGCGTGAATTGCCTACTCCTTATGAAAAAATCTATTATGGCCCGCGTGCTTTTTACATAATTGTGAAATTTGAGTAGTCTTAATTTTCATCACAAAATATATTGATTATAATCCGAATTAATGATATAGTGCACTCAAAAGTTATAATAACCATTTATTTCATTAAGCAACTGGAAAAAGAAAATGAATAATAATGAGAAAACGCATATGAGTTCATAGCACTTAAAGGGTTAAACCTGTTTTACCATTTTATCGATTAGTGGCTGAGCGTTGAAGAAGGCATTTACTCCTACATAGGGCATTGCTATTGAATCCGCTACAGAATTTTTCATCGGTTTAGTAACAGGCTGACCGAGCTCCAGTGATTCGAAAAACGTTGGCATCGTATCCGATTGGACACCCTGTAGACAATTTGAGCAAAATTATATATAATTTTTGCTTAACTAATGATACAACACATTAGCCTCGTAAGGCGTAGGCCTTCTATTTAGAGAAGGTTGGTAAATAATGCCTATCCTCGGGACGTGTTTTAACACTAAGCAGTCATTATTGCGTTCCACCGAAGGTCTCAAAGGCCCATCGTAAAGCACTGACGTTGACCAGAGGTGATTGCAGTGGGTAAAAATCCCACATATCCTTTACTTCCACTTCTCTTTTTTTGATACCAATGAAAGCAAGACCTCCTCTTTTAAGACAATATTAGTATCCTTATTACTTTGTAGACGAATACAGTGAGATAGGAGTATTCCTTACAGATTAGTCAAGCAGGCTCGTAAACACCATTTATGTGGTGTCTGAGAACGATCTTGTGCCACGGAAGCTGAAAAAAGCTATTTTATCGAGGTGTCTTCTTTTGAATTGGGAGTGCAGTCTTTTCGAATTCTCTTACGGTGTTATTGGATTAAAAATTGTTAAATAAAAACTAACGTAAACGAGACAGCTCGGTTTAGAATGTTTTATGACAGTAGCGATTGCTGATATGAGACCGCCTGTGCCCACCGGTACTAAGACAGCATCCACGGACGGTACTTGTTCCAGTATTTCTAGCGCAACACTGCCGTAGCCTGTCAGAACATCTGGATGATCGCGCCTGTTAAGAAGCGATTAATTTAAAAAAAATATAATTTGTTTGTTGGAGAAAAATTTTTCTTTCAAGATGTCACTGGAAGTTTGCTTCGATTCAAATTTGAAATAATGCTCTCTTCTTAAGTTTTAAAAACAGGAAAGACTGCATTATTTACTTTCCGAAAACTTGTATATTTGTTACAGTTGGACGAAGTAGTCTAAATGATTACGTAGTTATTCCTTATTTAACAATATTCAGTAAGGTTGTCTATAATCAGTAATTCAATTATTTGAAAATGGAAATTTAAAATTTTTTTAGTACGGTAATTTTCGACATCTCGGTACGAGATTACGTCATTAAAAAATCAATGTTAGGTACATTAAATAATAATAATAAACTTGAAAATGTATTTCGTATAACACGTTGCAAGATGGCTCTGAAGCATACTGATTTCTACACAGTTCAATTTTTATAGCAATGTATCTATCAATTTTCAATAAAAATTTTAAATACAAAAATCAATAATAAGTATTGTTTGGGAAAAACCTGTAATACCATTATATCAATAATATGAAATAAGAAAATAGATATATTTCTTTTTGGTGGAAGTGTTTCCACTATCAATATTTTTTGACAAACGTCAGCGTTCCACATTTATTACTATAAATATTTGTATGCTGTCAAAATAGCTATCCGTACTACATTTTGTAGATACTTATGAAATAATTCGTGCTATCGCTTTCAGCTTATAAAACCTAAAGACAAAGGTTGTTGCTATGGTAAACAGTGTACAGAAAAGAATTATAATAATGACTCACCCGTTAACATAAAAGAGTCCTTTTTCTCTTGCAACAGATCGCGCATATTTTTGTGCTTCTTGTAGGTCATTGCCCTCCAAAATAACTTTCGCGCCAAACTCTTTACACTTCTGTAGCTTTATAAGGCACACGGTTATTGGCATCACTACTATGACGGGAATGTTCAAAACTTGCCCGTAGTAACATATACCCATCGCTTGATTTCCTAAAGAAGCTAAAACAACTCCAGTTTTCTTTTTATCGCGATGCAACGATTGTAGAACATTTAAGGCTCCCCTTTCCTTAAAGCTAAGTTGATATACAGATTATTTATTTAGAAACTTTTAAAAGATGAGTTTCATATTTTATTCAATATTAACTTTTTCGATACGAGCGCCGCATACATCATACATTTAGTCAATGACCAATTATATTGTTTTTATATTAATACAGTATATTTTAATATAAAACTACAAATTATTAGTGTTGAGGCGGAAAGATCGCTCGTATCGAAAGGGTTAAAGGAATTTAACTTTGAATTTAACATGTAACTGTACTACAATGTGATCATATTGTAAATAGGATACAAATTACACTACTGAAAATGTTACTGAAAAATTTACATGTATTAACAGTACAGTATATTTTTTACCAATATAAAGTACTTGTAAAAAATACTAGAAGTCTATAACGTGGAACTTTTAAACACTATATTTAGATGGATATCAAGGTTTTGTCTTCATATTTAATTAATTAATAAAGTACCTTCCAGTTTTAAGAACGGATTCCATTTTGTAATATAAGTTTATTGAAAAGTCATTTCGCGTTTGAGCTAGCTGTTGATGAAGGTCTCAGGTTAATAAAAAAAATGGATGGTTTGATGTAACAGCTATTTATTTGCAAACGTACCTAAATTATTTAGAACAGTATAAATCTCTCCAACAAGTAAAAAGAAAAAAAAAACACTAATAATAAGTTACCAAGATATTGGTAATATTTAAGATAAATGAAAATGTGGGAGACAGAAAGCAAGAAAGTGTAATTGATAACCTATCCCTGACAACAAGCTGCAGACAACATTTTCCACTTATCAAACGAATATGTGGCAAAACGTCTTAGTATTTAACTTTTGCCTTAATTTAGTTAAATTATCATAAACTTTTACAGTGGTATTGTTATAATATTTAATACTTTGTTCTTTTAATTGAAAAAGTTCCAAAGAGCTTACATAACATGGTGTGGAATGTATAAAATGTTTACTTCGGTCGGCAGCTTTGACTATGTTCTCATAAGATAATTTTTTGGGGTTCTCCGGGTCACAGTTCTGATCGTAGTCTTCCTAATCGTAAAAAAAATAAATAAACAACAGTAAAATTGTTAATTAAACATTTTGTTGTGATTTTTGGATAGAGCAAAAAAGCAAAAAAATAAAATATGGAATTAATTTTAAAGCTTTACAGCAAATGCGATACTATTAAAGATTATCATTTTAAATTAAAGTTAATTGCATAACAGATATAATATTTCGCCCCTTTATACGACATGACGTTTTCAAGTATACTATTATCCAATGAAAGGTGCAGAGCAGGGGTGGCAAGGGTAGGACAAGACGGGCAAATCAAAAGAGAAAGAGACAGTCGTAGAATAGAGAGGTCAAGGTTTTGGCAGAAGATAGAAATAGCATAAGTCCACCGACAAGAGCTCAGTTCCTAAGTTAGAAAAACAAAAGCATAGTGTTATTTGCAGATTCATTCAGGAATGACCATATCAAAATCAGATATGAAAATTTAGTTTAATGTACAATCATATGAGAGATATGTTCAAATGTAGTATTGACGAATCAGGATATTACGCATTTTGGGGTAGGATCTAACCCAGTATTAAAATATACAATACGTCTATTTTTCTATAAAGATATATGAAGCAATGATTGAACTAACATGTCGCCGTGAGGACATAATGAAATTGTTATAATTGCTTTCATTAGGTGTAAATCACTTCAAATTTTGTTAGAAACTATTATAATTTTTTTACATTGAAAGACGTCAAACAGTCGATTGAAAATGAACCATAAATTGAAAATCGTTAACAAGTACAAAATGGAACCTCCATGGTCAACTATTTACATGTTTTTAAAGAAACTATGACAATAGAATAGTACATTAAACTAAGAATTTCTTTTGCAGATAAATATGTAATATAATAATTTCAAAGACTTCGGTGACACATCGATATTCATTTATATAATAAAGAAGATATAATTGATGAGGTTATAAAGGAAAGAGTCTATTAAATCGATGAAGAAGGTACTTCGACGAAACAATGTAGACTGTGCTACTCGTATATCAGTGTTTTACATTGTCCTTGCACAAGAAACAGTTACATATAAAACGTGGATTATTTAAGGTTCTTTAAGATGACCAATATGCACGTAGTTTTAAAATATGTTTTACGTCGTCTACCTAAGTAATGAAAAATCTTTAAAATTTATGAAATATAGAAAAAGGGGAAAAAGAAATAAAAAGGAAGTTACTGAAAAAACGTTTAATTTTTACATGAATAGCATTTGCACATATCTGGACTACACGAACTCTCGATCCTGACTTCACAAATATCTGGGAACCATTTATTTATTATTTTTCCTACATTCTGTGCATGTTTACAGTCACGTGTTTCGCAAACTATTGATAACTGGAATGTTTTTAAACATTAAATTTTATCTTGATATTGTTACAAAATTGATTAATGAATTTAAGGTTATTGTTCCAAAGATGATACTAAAAAGATCGTCCAATATTTGATATTAGTCATTTCTTACGTTAATGTCATTTATATATTGTTCTGATATCCATGACCGCTCAACCTCATGTTGCATTATGTTGCAGCCTAAATTTGCAATAAGATTCAAAATTTTTCGTTGGCTGTGCATATCTTCTTTCGGAAGTGTTGCCTGTATTTAAATTTTTTTTTTTTATTTTACTCCATAATTTTTATAACTATAAATGAATAACATTATAACGTGTAAAAATAATAATTATTACACGTACTTTTATAGTCACAATTCGACCTTCGAAAGCTTTTGCTCTTTCTAAAGAACGAAATAGTAGTGGTTCCAAATTACCTCCACTGAGAACACAAACAACTCTGCAAGTGTAAAATGATATTAAATAAAGGATTTAAAGGAATACAGGTTTGTAATCTTTGTCTGTGTTATAAAAAAAAATAATCAAACTTAAATAGTTACAAAAGGAGCTTTAACTAATTTAATATATGTAAAAACATATTTTTTGTTTCGCGTTTAGTTCTAATAGAATCAACTTCCAGGCACTGTTTTTGACAAAAAAAATCGAACTATTCTGTGAACGTTGTGCGTGGTGGATAAAAAAAGGACTAAGAAAATACAGACAATGTGATAAAAACAGTAATTGCAAATACGATTTCAAAAATCATTATCATAGTTTTAGAGATAACTAAAATTGTAGTAGTTTATAGTGACACATATACTTTTTCTCTTGTAAGACTTTTATTGGCCTCGGAAGAGCCATAAGAGCAGCGAGAGTTATTGCCCCTGCACCTTCCACTACTAATTTCTCCTTATCAATAAGATGTGCTATCGCTTTTGTTATCCAACCATCCTGAATTCGAATCTGTAATAAAATAATTTTATTAAACAAGAATTGTGTACTTTTTACTAATGAAATCTGAAGATATAAGATGAGGCAGATAACAAAAGTATATTTTTATACAATTAATATTGGGTGGAAAATTTAGTATCAATCAGGGATTACCATTGTTTTATTTTTAAATAAACACTTACGTACAAAGCAAACGTGTATAATGTATGTTAAAATATAAAGCAAACAAATACCACATCGTCTACAACGCCTTTGGCTGTTCGCAAAGCGTTGCAACCAACAACTGGCACATCTAACGAAGTCGCTATACTCGGTTCTTGTGTAGTTAGAACTGGATTATTATTTTCCAAGGCTCTTGTGAAACTAGGACATTTGTTTGATTCTATACCCTGTACATAAAATTAATAAAATAAACCTTATTACAAGTTATCTACAAAAATAACAATGAATGTATTGATTTCAAAGGATTACGTAAACAAGGACTTCAGGATTTTTTTTTTTCACGGCGGTGGCAATGCCTGCAAGAAGACTACCTCCACCCACAGGAACCAGTATTGCCTGCGTTTCCGGCAACTGTTCCAGAATTTCTAAACCAATTGTTCCTGCTGCAGCAATAACGTGAGGATGATCGTACCTGGAATTAACTTCGTCTTTAAGGTTAAAGGAATATTCTCTACATTGAAATCAGCGTTTGGCATCATCGTTTATAATTAATAAAGGAATAATTTCTTGTTAGTATTTTCGCCAATTTGACTCCGCCTCCTTTAACGCTCTTGATATCCACTTAATAAAGCAATTTTTCAAGCGTGATTAAACCTATTTTATTGATAATTAATGAAACAATTGATTTTAAGTTGATGTGTATCATAAAAGCACATTCGTAGTAAGCCACTACTTATATGTCTAGATTTAGACATTATCAACAATTGCAGCTCTAATATTCTAGGATACAACTTAAGTTTCTCAAATATGTTATCAATCTTGTACTTAAATTATGTTTGTTTTATTTTAATAATTTTGGTAAATTAGCAAATTATACATTTGTAGTGTGGTTATTGGTTGAGTTACTAATATTATAGATTTTATAGGATTTTATGCGTGAGTACATTTGTTCAAATTATTATGAAAAGTGGGGGAAATATATTGCGTGAGAACAAAGACAGAGGAGTATTAGTGAATTTTGTTCAAAAAGTTTGTCAGTAAAATTAAAAGTATACAAGTGATTTATTTGTTTAAATCAAGGTGATTGTTAATACGATTACATAGTGTCATTAGTATAACAAGGTAAATTTTTATTTAATATAAGAATTTTGTTTACTTGTTAATATAATAAGGCATAATAATAAAATCTTAATTTACTTACCCGTTTATGTAATTAAGTTTTGTATTAGCTTGAATGGTGAAAGCTTTTCTTTTCGCTTCGGTCAAATTTTTTCCATAAATCAAAACATTAGCTCCCAAATTCTGACAGACTTGGTGAGTTCTTTTCGAAACAGTTACCGGGAACACCACAGTGATATGTGTCTCAAATTTTGGTCCCCAGTATGCTAAGGCCTAATTAAAAATTGGTAAACTGTATAGTAGTGGAAAAGAATGTCATAATATTTTATAGTAGGTTTTTTTTTAATATTACCTCTGCCCAATTTCCTAGAGACGCAGTAATAACACCAAAATTTCTTTGCTTTTGGCTAAGTTTTTTTAAGGCATAAAATGCTCCACGTTCCTTAAAACTAAATTTTAAAATACTTATAATGAGAGATGCAAACAAATAAAACAAAATCAATAAGACGTAAATTTTACTGTTAGTATTACCTTCCCGTAGGATGAAAAGTCTCTACTTTGTAATAAACATCCATGAGGAAATGACTATTGTGTTCGGATTTCTGAGAAATATGTATATGAGAGATGTTATAAATTTTTTTTATGGTTTTATTATATTGGATTGAGAGGGGGGAAATATCTTGATTGAACGGAATAATGAAAAAGTTGATTAGCAATCGCTTTACTAAAATTCAAACTCAAATTCTCTTTATTAAATAGGATTTGTACAATCACTTTTAATCGTCATAATGCAATTTCTGTCACTTTGTAGTGAGTCCTTCTCTAAGAAGAATTGACAAGAAATTTAAGGAGGGGAGGTTAGTTTTTTTATTGTGATCGTACAAAATAGAAAAATAAAGATTACCATTTAAAAATAGCAATTCATTTTCAAATCTTGTTCCTTAGATAATTATCTAGGCAATAGTATGCTTTTTTGCATAAAATAAGTTCTACAAAACATTAAATTTATTGATGGTTAAATTAGTTACATCGTTTGGCAATTTATTGTAAAACGTATATACTACTTCTTAAATGAGTTCGATATTTTGTGGAGCCTAATAGCAGGCACGGCCAGTTTATTTTTATTTCTTAGATTTACATCATGGAAATAACAACTTTCCTTAAATGGCTCTTTATTTTTTGAACATATAATTCGTTTTCATATATCTTGATATTTATCTCATCAAATTTATTTTTAGAGACTTAAAGTGCCCTATCTTATAGATAACTCGAATAGCTCGTTTCTAAAATATGAATATGGTATCAATGTTCGCAGCATTGCCCCACAATAGCATGCCATGCATCATGTAACTATGGAAAATACTGAAATAAACTAAGTTTGCAGCATCAATGTCAGTTAATTGGCGTATTTTTCTAATAGAGTACACTGCGGAACTGACTGTACTCGATAGCTTTTCTGAAAGTGGAACCAATTGTAATTCAGAATCCAATGTTATACTAAGAAAGACAGCTTTATCAACCATTTGTAATACTTAATTTTTCATTGTTATTTTTGTTTTAACTTGTTTTACATTTTTGGTTATAAATCTAATAATACATTTATTTTTATCACTGATTAGTAAAAGAATATTTATATACAAAACCAATTCAGCATTTTTGAGAGAGCATTGCTCACTTAGTCAAGGATTAATTCTTATCGATTTACTTTAAATATTAAAGAAGTATCATCGTCAAACAATACTATCTTGTGGCTGCCCTTTACTAGGCGAGGTAAGGCATTAACACGTCTTGTGCCAAAGCGTTTTTCGAAGATTTTTGACTTTGCTGAATTGTGACGCGTTTATGGGAGCCAATTTTTCCAATTCTTTACTATTTTATAAATATTTTTGATATAAATTAAAATTGAATGTTATTCTTATCGTTATATCTTCAAAGCGAATTTCGATGTGGGCTGTATACACCCTACGTAGCACGGAGAGTGTTAATGTAAATGAGAAATAGAAATAGAGTCAAAATGGAGCCCTACGGTACCACTACTGCCACGGGAGATCCATGAGATCGTTTTCTATTCATGTATACCCTTTAAATTCTATTACATAACCATGAAGTACGAAGATCCAAAGCGACCCTTCTTAAATCATACTGGTGTAGTTTCGTCACTAATAATATATCATGCCTGACGCATTTAAATGCCTTGAACAAACCACAGAACATTCCATAGGTGTTCAGTGAATCCTCCTAAGCTTCAAAAATATTCTCTAATAATTTGATTCTTCCATTTATTGTCGACCGTCCGCGACAGGAACCGTATTTGTTGTTAATCAACAACCTCTTTGTATGTATAAATATATATATATATATATATG